>OX336901.1:17903659-18176159 GCA_946959425.1 Argyrosomus regius | reverse complement strand
CGTTATGAAGCAGATAGAGGAACAAATGCGCAGTATGCACACCTGCATGTACACCCAACCAGTGAACCACAGCACCATCGGGGGGCAGCAAAGTCAAACACAGCCAGCTGCTGTTGACATCCGGCTTCTCATTTGACTTGACGGAGAGATGAGAAGGGTGGTAGCAGGAGAGAGGGATAGAAAAACAGAAGAGAAGGTGACCAAAAAAAAAAAAACACCTAAATGAGAAAACAAAAATGAGTAAAGCTAAAGCAAGCAAAACAAGAGACCAAAAGGAGAGGAATTGAGTGAGTCGTAGGTTAATGGGAAAAGCAAATTAAGTGACTGCAACAATTAGCCTAACTGACATTACATTAAACAGAGTTAGTCCTTGAATATGATGTTGCAAAACAAACACGTCAGGGAGTGTCTCTTGATGCATGAAAATACTATTAGAAAATGCAAATTCATGCGATTTTATAAATATGCAATCCCAGATAGAACTGTAAACCCCAGAGTGGCTCCAAAAATGACTATTCTGTATTCTTTTTTTCTTTTTTATTCTAAAAATCAGTTTGTTTCTCTGGGAACCTTCTTCCCTGCTGCCGTGAGAGGTTTGGAGACTTGTCAATTTCTCAGATGGCCGAACACTGAAGGCTTGATTTCCTCTAAGTGTTCTCTCTCTCTCTCTCTCTCTCTCTCTCTCTCTCTCGCTCTCTATCTTACAGAGCAAGTGTGTGAGAGAGAGAGAGTGAGTGGGAAAAACCACACAGAGACAAGACAGGAGAGTTTGCGTGTTAGAAAGAAAGAAAGATAGAAAGAAAGAAAGAACGAAAGAATGCAATGAGACAGAAAGCAGGGAGAGATGGATGCAGCACACTCCCATCCTCCCTATTCTGCATAGTGTGCCACAATGAGAGTCAGGGTTTACATAACCCAGCACAGCTCCTAAGCACACATTTAATTACAAATGGGGATTAGGGAGCAACAGCATAATGTTCTAAGCAGCGAAAAAACGAAAACGAACAGATCGTTTTAAAGTGCAGGAGGATCTGTTCTTCTCCCGAGTAAACATTGTCAAACAAGTCTCTGTCTCTCCGGCATTTTCAACAATTCAGTCAACGGTTTGTACCTCTCCCTCTCCATCTATCAACTACTGCATCAGTCTTTTCTTGTTCCTCTAGTTTTCACACACTGTATGAATCTGTGGAGCCAAGTTGCGTCAGGCACTACTCGCATACTGTTCCAGCACAGGGGGACGACTGTCAGCTCGCCATGAGTCTGTCTTCTGGTGCCAGAGGCAGGAAACACCATCTTTAATGGCAGGCAACTCATATCTCCTCGATAGGAGAGGAGAGGGGAAGAGAGGACATTTCACTCTGTTTTTTTTCTTCTGCATGTGTTCAGGGAAATTACCACAGCTGGCATCCACGAGAATTAAAATTCATTCTGCATGACCTTCAATCACTCAGGACCTTCTCTCTGCAAAACCATCATCTCAGCAAATGGAGAGGGGAAGAATAAGAGGATGGTGGAATTAGGATGAATCCATTTCAGGGCAGAAAAAAAAAAAAAAAACCTTCCCCAAGTCACAGCACAGCATTGTGCCCGTAGCCGAACGAACAGAATTTGGCGAGAAAATCATGTGACTCGCTTGATAATTCGGAAGATACCAAACTCATTATTCTGCTCAATTCAACGATTATTCAACAACAGCGGGAAGCAGATAAGTGCTAAAAGACAAATGGAACAAAGCTGATGTGAGGAGTGAATAGACGGGGCTGTTTTTCGTTGTTGGGACTGGGAAATGTTAAGAAAAAATAAAAAAATAAAAATGCAGGCCTGGGTATTTTCTATACCCGGCACAATATGAGCACGTTTCGGCTTCATATGAAATTGGATTAATTTAGCATGCTTCCCTAGGCTGCAAAACTGCAAAATAAGTTGAGTGCACATACACACACACTCGCGCAAGCACGAAATGTCAGCAGTTAGGATAAGGTATGCAAAAAAAAAAGAGAAAAAAAACAAAACAAAAAGAGAAAAAGTTCATGTAAGAACTAAAAGCTTGAACAGAACTCAAAGGGCCAGACTATATTATTTCATTTAATTCTAAAAAGCACTCACTTACACTCTACTGTGGGTGCATTTTAGGACTTTGTTTTGACACTGGCTATTATCCTATATCCTTTGAAAATGAACGATTTTCTTTACAGACACAAGACAGAATCCACAGGGGGGATCAGATGAGTATGTTTTGACATGCACCTATTGTTCACAGAGGCTCAGCATGCACTAAAAAATTCAAGGAGTGTTTCAGCTCACCTTGACACCTCTATTCTAAACTTAGTCAAACAGTTTTCCAGCGTCACAGCGACTGCTGACACCTTTCAAGACATAAGGACTTAAAAATATATTATTTTTTACCACGAAGAAATATACTATATTCATCATTCAGCTTGATATGGTGACATACCTGTCAATCATATGCTTGTTAAAAACCAAAAAGAGGAAGCAAGCATTTCCTGTGTTGAGAAAACAAGACCTGTGATTTATCTAACAGTCCTAGACATGCTATTATCGCTGTAAAATGAGTATGATATAGTAACATTAGTTGTAATGGTGAACTGCAGGTGCGGTTGCCACTGGTGCTTCAAATTTACCACCCGCAGTGCCTCACAGATGCATCACAGAGGCAACATGTGCTAAATGATGCGAATCAGTTACCACGTCCACGAGCCAGAGCTACTGTCGGCTTGTATGTGTATCACCACATCACGTTTTGAAGCAGGAAGAATCAAAAAATAAAGTCTATTTGAATCAAACCTAAATCCTCAAAAGAAAAAAAAGCTAATTTATAGGTCCTCACAGCAGTTATTTTGGGCTTTAAAGTGCTTCATAAAGGTGACACATACTGCTGTCAAATACTGTGTCGAAGGTCTATATATCACGTGCTTTGAGGTCCACTGTCCTGCTTTACAAGGCTGAGCACTCAACCATTCTTCTCCAGCTAATTCCTCTCCCTCGTCTGTCTCCATTGTTAATTTGCCGTCCTCGTCTATAACCCATCCCCCGTTTGTATTTTCATTCCCTTTTCTCCATTTTCCTTGTCTTTCCCATCCTCCATTTTGCAGCCCCCCCTCCCCTTTGTCCTGTGTATATATGTGAGCCGTGGCCTGTTAGTCAGGGCAGACCTTGAAGTGTCATTTTCTCTGTCTGAGGAGATAAATGTCCCAGCAAAGGTGCTTATCACCCGTTTACGGTGAGAAGTGGAGCTGGAAAAAAGACAAGGGCGAGAGAAGGATGGAGGTCAAAAGGAGTTAGAGTGCAGTGGGCAGGAAGAGGAAGAGAAGGGTCATAGATGTGCGGTGGATTTTTAAAGTTATTAAATTTCTTTAAACAAGAGAGGGAACCGAAGACCGAAACACAAACACACAACTCAGCTGCTTTCTACAAATTCAGCTGTCTGGTAGTGAGTGGAGAGGAGGAAGAAGAAACCATTTTCCCTCCAAGTGACAGAGCTAGGGGCAGTGCCGAATGCTTAATCATGATTCTGCCGCTTCTAAAGGCTTCCTTACCCCTCCATCTCTGGCTGGATATCTACTTTATGATAACACAGGAAAAGTATCTGGTAGACTCAGGTTGTACATTTCATTCTATCTCACTCAGTGACAATGGTTTTCTCCAAATGCCAACAGCTAAGAGCTGGAAAAAAAAAAGAAAAGGTGAGTGAGCAGCTGTGCTGTGTGTACTCAGACATCTGCATGGTTATCAACCTTGACGTGATGTTCTTTTATTCAAACCAAATTGTCAACCGTTAGACAGGAGCTCTACACTGCATGCATCAGCTCATCCTGACGCACGGAAATACATGACCTTGGAGAGGGAGCCACAAACACTCACTAATTCCTGTTTTTATAATCATAAAAGCATCACCGGCTCTTATCTTACCGTGATTTGTACACTTTGTCAAGTCAAAACCAAATGGATGATAAGTGTTTAATGTCAAATGTGTTGTTTCAAGTTAATCAAAACACATTAAGCAACTGGAGACACAAAAAATACTAAGCAAAAAAAAGGTTTTCAAGGATAAACTATGGAGAGTGCCATTTCCTGACTGGTAATAGTAAAACTGCAAAAATAAAAATCATTGACAACCTATGAAAAAAAATTAGAACTGGGGTACTCCACCTATTCTACACATCAAGTTCATTTTAGTTCATTTGTAATGGGGAGAACTACCAGTTGTATAATCTCACGGCTTTAGAGAAGCTTTTTAAAGTCAGAAAACTAACCCTGACGATGTCATAGTGATGTCATCAAGGTTATCCCGAGTCAGGTTCAGACAATTTCTAATAGATGGTTGTGGTGTCTTAAAGACTTGTGTTTACTAGACAAGGAGGGTCTATCGAAAGACAGAATCCAGCTCAATTATGGGACATGTACCTGACTTGAGGTCAAGATATATACTAAACCAATGGAAAATCTCTATTACACTTTAAGTTCAAGTTACATGTTACAAACTGTAAATACTGGGCTATATTCCTTCATCCAAAAATTTAAATTAATGGATGACAGTTTGAAATATTAATGCAATTTTATGCAGATTGTCACTTGGTAAGACTAACTAGTTATGATTATATACAGGAGAAGCCCAGCTAAATATGTAAACAAAACCTTCCATTCTAAGTAACTGAACTCCTGTTTAGAAAATAGCATTGCTAAGAATCTACATTTTTTTTTATATATATATATCGATTCTGAATATTTGAAACAGTTTCAATTATCATTTATCAGCTGTGCTTTCTCGGTTTGTCTTCTCTTCGACAGTAAGTTGACACACACACCGCCGTGGTGCAACATAGCCTCTCATTCACTGACAGCGCTGTCTGCTTCTCGTCATTCGTCTCATTCGCTCCGCTCATTTCAGATGGCAAATTCAGTTCAGTTCGCATTTGAGGCAAACGAACAAGGAAAGGCAACGGGTTCAAGCAAGTGCGGGGCTAGTGAAGCAAAGCACCTAAAGGACTGACACGCCCTACCGACCTCTACAGTGTAGAGAATTTTGAGAGGTTGGGGACAGCTTCCATTTTAACATCACTGACGTATTAAACAAGATAGTCCAGTAAACTGTTCTTGATAACTGTGTTGTCCTGTTGTTGGCCCAACAGTCATTTGTAATCCTCAAAGCTAAAATAATCCCCCTTAGTGCTATCAAGCCTGAGGAAACAGAGTTTCAGCTAATAGGAAAATATTTTGACTATAGTGAGAAGTAAATCAACTTAGACAGTGTTGTGTTTAACATGCATTACTATTCACTTATTTCTAAGATTAGTTAATTCAGTTATATTTTAAAGGCTTGATCTAAAGAGAAAAACACCCAAATGTTTCTATAAAAAGGTTTCTAGTGCATTTTGAATGTGGGACAATCTCAGAAGATTTGTACAAGTGAACTATCTCACAAAGAATATTGTTTTCAACCATATACAAAGGTTGAAATTATTGTATGTGCATCACTTGTTATTTTTTTCCTCTATTAAAAAAATCAAAAAAATTTATGCCCTCAATTTTGTGTGAACTTTTCTTTACAGTATCGAAAATGGTACAGATATTTGTTTAAGGTATTGTATTAATTGTGAAGAAAATCTGATCGCAATATGATTTAGTAATTGTAATCACTGACTAAGATCCATGTAGAAAACACAGCGCACGTACAGAGGGCTGGTTTGACATGTGGAACTAAAATCTGGCAGTAATTGGTACCTGACCTTAAGAAATAATTTTGCACAAAGGCAGCCTCACAGCTACAAGGGGCCTGTTTTGGGGGGGGGGGGGGGGGGTTTGCCCCTGCTGTGGGTGGAAAAGGCATTTAGAAAAGTATTTAAATGAAGTAACTCTAACACTGTTGGAGGTGGCTTTTAGCACATCTGAGGAACTGAGCTCAGACAGAGACATCTGAACAAAAATGGCTTTAGAAAATATTTTTTAAAAAGTTAACAGGTTATCAAAATGGGAGCAGAGGTGGTGCAGCGGAAGCACCATGGATTTAGAACAATGTTTCTCACATTTCTGCCTTTATTCTGCCCCTATGCTTTCCATTCATGTTATAGAATAGACTAATCATTGTCAAAAAACGCCCAATAATTATGGCAGCCAATGGGTCACAGCTTGCTGAAATGTAAATGCTGTGGGGTTGTGTATAACTCTATGTGATTATGTTCCCTCTTTGATATGTATGGTTTTAATTCTCTTGTCTTTTAGAGATAATTAATCTCTAAATATAAATGTAGATCATCTGCAAAATAAAGCATTTTCTCAAAAAAGTATCACTGCCTTTCCATGTTTAAGCACAACCCACAAATTCCCAAAAGATTCCATGGAGGAAGGTGGCAAGCATCAATGTCATCGAATCTCCGTTCTGCCATTACTACCCATGATTAAACTGTAAAGGCCATGTGGCAACCTATTATTTCACTGCCACTATGAACGAACAAGAGCAAATTGAGCAGGCAGTCACATGGCGTGTGTGTGTGTTCCGCTGTTTCTATCTTTATGAGAACCTATTTGATTGATGTGATTAAGACTTGTATAAATGCAGAATTGTAGTAGTATAAAAACCCTTACAACTTCTAAATGCTAACATGAGGAGCATGTCGGATGTCACCCAAAAGTTCTCTAATCAATCAATCATATAAACAAATGTGCCTGAACTGAATTAAATTTAATGAATAAAACAATGAAATGAGTCAATGGAGTTAGGTTAAGCAGTGCATTGCTTCCAGTAAAAACACAGTGAAAGAGAAAGCCGACACTATAATGAGTGATGTCACCACTGATCTGCGGTGGACACACTTGCAGCCATCAGCTCAGACCCAGAGCTCATCACTACCACTCTACAGTGACAGTAGGGAAAACACAAGCACTTACTGTATTTGGGCGGTGGCATCTTGTCAGAGAAAATGCAATATGCATTAGACACAATCCAATCTGTCTCCAGTGGATTGGTGTGTGTGTGTGTGTGTGTTCACGACCGTGTATCTGAGTCTGATCGTGCGTGTGTGTAGAGGCAGCAGAAAGACAGAAAGAGGAGAGTCTCAGTGGGATCTCTTGGCGCTGGGCTGGCACACCGTCAGACAAACACACTTCATTACAGGCCTATTTACCTGATTAACTGGGCTACTTTATCAGCTGCACAGCACTCTGCAACACACCACTGTCAGCAACACCCTGGATGCTTAAAAGCTCCCCTTCCACACCCACATAAACAGACATATACATAGCTTCCAAACACAAAGCCTGACTTTCTGACTGGCTGTTTGAATGACTGACTGGCTTGCTGAATCGAAGCAGCGCGCATGAATTCCCGTCTCTTGGCATTGTCAGTGCATGACATCAAATATACCTCCCTGTAGACTTGAATTAATGTCACCTCTTACAAGTTAGACTCAAATACGACCTGAGTAATCTGTTGTACTTGAGTTTTCCTTATGGGGAATAACATTTGGGTAACCTTTTGGTGTAATGGAATGTAACAATCAAAAAAGGAATAAAGCCTCGAGCTGCCTTCCAAAGACGAGAGAGAGGACAAAACCCATCTTGAAACATTATCATTACAGGAGGGTAATGATTTCCTTTCTCTTTGCTTTCTGTGGTTCTGACTGCAGGCTATTTGAGAAGAAAATCATTTTCCAGCGTCACTTTTTAAAGTACTATAGCGAACTAAACCTGTGCGCCTGATTCAACCCAATTAGACATATCCGACGCAGATGGAGTGCTGAGTTACACAAACAACCTTTTCACACTTTAGCAAATGATTAAGGCTGGCACAGCAGAAGACAATGAACACAGCTTACAAAATAAAGAAATTATATATCAATTTCCCTAGCCTCATCATTCTAAGGGCAACGGTCTGCAAGGGCAACAGTTTTCCCTCAAACCATGTTAATACGTGTGCGCTGTGCTGTATTTTAAGCAAGCAGTTTCTCTTTTCTCTTTGCCACGTGTGCCTGTTGGGGCTGCACCGAGCCAAGCTGTCCTATTTGAATTCAGATCACAGGCACACGGGTTTTTGGCAGGGCTACGCTCGCGGTCACAACCCAGACGAGAGGGGTCTATCAGGGCCAGGGCCCTGGTATCATACACCTGCATGGTGCACTGGCACTGCCTGGCTGGTATGAACACACACACATATACATACACACGAACTTCAGCGTTGGCGGACGTAAAAAAGGCATTCTTAATCATGTGAATGGATGAAAACACATACAGGGTGCAGACACGGAAACATATGGTCATACAAAAACAGCGAATGATGATATTCATTGCTTTTTATACATCATATTCAGAATGTGTACATATCCATAATACACACACACACACACACACACACACAGTGGCTGGCTCCCATGCTGACACTACATCTGTTTGTGTGATACCACGGCAGACCTCTGATCACAGGTGCTGTCGTGTCTCATGGGCTGGGTTAAAGAAGACATGCCAAACAGAGGGAGTGTGTGTGTGCGTGTGTGTGTGCGTGTGACAGAGAGAGAGAGAGAGAGAGAGAGAGGAGGAGGAGGAAGAGGGGCGGGAAAGGGAGGGATATCAAGATTAGCGAGTGAAAAACAGACACGGAGTAAAAGGAAAAGCAGAGACACACAAAAGATAAGAGACAGAAATCATCTGTATACTAAACCTGGCACAGATACAAGGTGGAAAACAGAGCAGACAGGAGCGATGTCTGTTAGTTGTCGCCTGGTGTGATCTTTGATCTCCTCAAACAGTTTAAAATATCTGTCAGGTTGTATTTTCGTTCTGGTAAACAGAGCAAGGAAATTGCTAGCTTTTTAGCTCCCAGTGGAAGGAAGGAAATTACACAGAGCAATGTGCTCCGTTCAGTACAAATATGATGAAATCATTTTGAGTCTTTAATTTCTGATCATTCCATTATTTGACGTCCAAAAATATCAAGAGTACAAAATGCATCTCTCATTCTTAATTTAAAAAAATCAACGATGGTTCATGACATGTTTTAGTAATTACTGCAAAAAAATAAAATTAAAAATTAACCAGCAAAATGGGCACTATTTGGAAGAAAAAAACAAACAAAATGGATGTGGCATTTTAATATCAACAGAAAAATGAGGAAATTAAATTGAGGAAACCCCAATGTTGTATTCAATTGGGCTGGTTCTGAAACAGGAGATATTTCTACCTTACATATTTTAATTTTTAATGTTTTATTAATTTAACTGTCCATTTATATTTTTTCTGAAGTTTCTGTTCCCCAACATGTAGGTTTAAATTACTTTCAAAGCCTTCTCTTCAAGGCCAGCGATAAAAACGAAGTGTAAAAACGTGACTTTGTTGGATTAAAAATAGTTACATTTAAATATACTAAGTCTGTATTGGAATAAGCCACATAAATACCGACAATGTGTAAATAGTAATTTTACAATAAGTTGCTAAAATTCCAAACGGGATATATCCAATTTCAATACTACACATAAACATACAGGACATAACAAAACAAACATCTAATGTCCAGTGTGATTAGTGTATTTAGTGTTAGAGTATTTCTTTGCAGGACTGGAATACAATGTTCATTAGTATGTTTTGAGAATAAGAATTGGTGTGTTTTTTTTTGTCTTAAATTTAGCTTATTATTTCTACAGTGAGAGCGGATCCTCTTCCACAGAGTCCGCAATGTTGAACTACCATTTAGTTTAAACCACTGAACACTGATCTACAGTAGATATGGCCTTTGGCTTTTTATGTGAATTTCACAGCCGGAGTTTCTCCTACTGTACATGTTTGGGAGGAGAAGGTGAGACGTGGGAGAGTATTCATTTGGTTGCAATCTGCAACTTCACTGCTGGGTGCCACTAAATCCTACACACTGGACCTTCAATAGCAAAAAACGATCAGCTGATCTCGGTGCTAAACACAGCACTGATGGCTGAATGTGATGCCAAAAGAAATTATTTAGTTGAGGGCAAATTTAGGTCTGAGGAGCCTCTAATTTAAAAGTCACATTACATGATTTCTACTTAAAATATTAATGTCTTCAAGCTCTGAGAAACTAGGTCTAATTGTAAGAGTGGTCATAGCAGCTTAAATATATATACTTAGCAGCAACTTTATTAGGTACACCATTAAAATCTGTTAAAAACACACATCACTGACTATGACCTCAATGCTAAAGTATAATAACTGAATTAACACCTCTGTAACAGTGTCAAACAGAAATAGACATCTTAAAATTCGACTTTTTTCAAAACAGCCAAATTTCTTTGCTTTAGATTGTACAAGTATACCTAATAACGTGGACGCTGAGTATATAAAGATAGAGACAACTTTGCCAATATGCGGCCTCAGACTTTATAGATGGAAATGCTGATACAATGTAGCAAACACTTCCAATGCCTCCCAAGGAAATCCATTTGAATGAAATAATATCACAAAAAGTGAAGTGTGATCTCAACAGAACAGTTCTGAACAAAAACAGACAAAAGAGCTTATTTACATTCCATCTGAAAGTCACCGGCAAAGGCCAATCATTGTAATGTAAATCCATAACCTTTGTTACACTCCCCGAGGGAGGGCTGATCTCTATCATTTCACCCCTTGTCTTATCATACAAGCACAATTCTCTGTTGTACCGTATAGGGTATTTGAGATCAATAGCAAGTGCCATGTGTGAGTACATCTCAGTGGTTGTTTGATATTGTCACTAGGGAGCTCCAGGGGCTGCTTAAAAGCATGGAGGCAAAAAAATAGACTATTCTACCAGTATGACTAATAATATTCCATTCGTTCCAAAGTGTTGTACATTCATTTGAAAAAAAGAAAATACCACATGTCGTTTCAAGCCTAACACACATTATAAATCAAAGCAATTTCTTATCTCAAGGGCTGCTGTTTCGAAGCAGACAAGAATTAGCTTCAAAAATATTCTACTCTTAACTATAATATGAGTAATCATTAGAGAATATAAAAGCTAATGAATGAAGACTAATTTGTAAATTTAGTTTGCCAACATCCAGAGCTTGTTCTATTTGCAGATGATGTTGTCGTCCTGATTTTTATCAGACTGTGACCTCCCATGTGCAGACTGCAGCTCAGGGTCAAACAGTTAGAAGGCTGGGGAATGAGAGCAGGAAAAAAAAGGGTGGACTGCTCAGTTTAGGCGAGCTCTTGTTCAGAAGGGATTGTAAAGACAATAAAAATGAAATAAAGCAGGCTTTTTATTGTAGCAGAAGGGGAATGGTACTGAGGTCTTCACTGCGGTGGAGAACAGGGAGCTCCAAATCAAAGCTCTCAATTTACTGCACAGTCTTCTCCCCGACCCTTTACCTGTGGTCACAGGCTTTGGGTAGTGACCGAGAAAAAAAGATCGCTGACACAAGCAGCCCGAGATGAGGTCCCTCCACGCGGTGGCTGGCCTCACTCTACGTGAGAAAGTGAGCAGTTCAGCAAACTGAGAGGGCTCCGGTATCGAGCTGCTGTGCCTCTGCACTGACAGGAGCTCTAGCTGAGGTGGTTCAGGCTGTTCAGGCCTGACCACAGAACAGACCCAGAACACACCGGAGGGATTACTGATCTGGAGCTGGAAGAAGATGAAGGGGGAAAGAATATCTAGGCTGCTCTGTCCACACTGTAACCACTAAGACCCTGACCTTGATAAGTGCATTGAAAAGGCAAGAGAATAGAGGATGGTTGGATGGATGGAAGGCCCAAAGGATGCTCTAAAAAATGGAAAGACGATGGGCAAATGTCTTATTGATATGATCCAGACAATACTATTGTTTATGCTTGAATTGTACTTCAATCTAAAGGAAAGTATACTTTTAGAACTACATGTTGTTTACTTTCGGGTTAACAAATGTCCATCCAAATCTCTCAGGAGCCAAGGTGTTGTTTCCCAAAGAGAAAAGTGGAAAATTCTAACATTGGATGTACAAATCCAATTACCTACCTCAAAACAACTAAACTGACTAGAAGGGAATCCACTAGTATTTGAACCAAGAAACTAAAACGCAGAGGCATGTATTCAGTTATGACAGCATTCACAACATCAGCACATTTTACCACACCTCAAGTCTCAGCATGTAAAGTAAAAATCAACTGCTGAACAGACTGAAGCTTTGTTCTACAGCTCCAGAACTGGAGGGCAGACCTGCAGTCCCTTGGGTTATCAAGCAGCGGCAACAGCACTGACTGAGCGCTGAGGTACAGCCATTCAGAGACCCGCGTGTGGGAGGAAGTGGAACAGGACAGAATAAGAAGAAATGAGGGGGACTGGAAGCCTGTGTGGAACGTCGGGGACGTATGACTTAATGTTTTCTTCGTGTGGGTGGAAAGTCAGAGAGGCATATTGGTTCTGTTTGAATGTTTTTGCTGCCTTATGCCCCCTTTTGTGCTGATAAAACGTCATGGGAATGCTACTAAAATAGATGAAAACAGTCCGGCGAGGATGAGGTTAACTGTATCAGACAACCACAGCCTCCTAACTCAGCTCCCAATGGAAGTTCAACTCGTTCACAACAGGACAGGACGTGCTCTACATTGTCGCAATATAAAATTAACTTTTCTTGTATCATTTATGACATGAGCATCTCTGTTCTACTTCCTCTGAATTTCATATTTTTCCAGGAAGGAAAAAGATGTTCTCTAGAGTTGAATTCTTCGAGGTACATTAACAACACAGGCAGGACATGTTTCAGTCCTTACAACACATACAAGAGTCTCTAACAGAGACCCTTTTTCTACTTAAGGTCCATGTTGATCTCTATTCTCCTTTGGCTTTAATCATTAACAACACATTATCATCCCTCTGGCCTCCCACAGTCACACTTACTGCTGGTTGTAACAACCTACTCTCCAGATGCTCATTAATCCTCAGACAAGTACATTTCTTTACACACCTCAAGTTCTTAGGAAAGTATTTAAAGCCCTCTACTGAACCCCCGAAAATCTCAGTAAAATAGTGAAAAAATGACGCACAATCTGAACAATAGTCCGATAACACACTCTCCCATGGCTCGGAGTGTCCCTATCTCCACCGTCTCATAAAAACTTAATGCGTCCAAGCTCTTAAAACCCAGACAAGGAGAGCCCATTTCACCAGCACAGAGAAGTTCAATTTCACTACAGAACCTTCTCTGGGAAAAAAAAGCCTTTGCTTTTTCAAAGCCACTTGGCAGAAAAGTGAAATCCTATTAAATCTTTCAGCAAAGCTTCCATAAATATTGTGAGGGACACTACCCAAGTCACACGTCCTGTCTGCTAAAACAGAGCACCGTCCACTTTCTTGGGCAAGCTATTGTTAGCAGATAGTGCCTACATCGCTGCCTTTACAACCAACTTTAGGATACCAGAGAAGATATTTCGACTTTGTAAAACTACTTCACAACTATTTTGTGACCCAACACAAACACACTGTTAGAGAGCAACAACACTAGTCCACAAGCACACTGACCCAATAGATTTCTTAGCACGTAAAAGGAGTACAGCTGCTGTGCCCTCTTTAAAAAGTCCTTTACTAACAAATCGATAAGCTTTCTGACAAACCCAATAAGATTTTAAAATGATCACTAAAAGAGAGAAAACACTCATCACACACAGAGAAATGATTGGAAAGATATCTCACCTCTCTCACAGGTACTATCCCAGAAGCCTGTTCCAGTGCAGTCACAGACGAAGCGGTTCCACCCTTCCTTACACGCTCCGTTGTTCTTGCAGGGGTTGCTGTCGCACTGTTTCCCCGTCACCTTACTACACGAAGACTTGATGCCGGTCATATTCTGGGACTGAGCTATCTGCCGGATGTCCTTGCTGCGTCCGTCGATGAACAGATCCCGCACGCAGCCAACATAGCCGTAGTTGAGCATAGCGGTCCAGAGCTCAGTGGGGAGCACCAGGCCCACCCGGTTGTCAGGCAGACCGCCTAGATAAAGGTCGCCCTCTAGGTCCAAGATCTCATTTTCCCCGCTGGCTGTGAAAGGGGTCCTGCGGCTGTTTACAGAGATGATTCCTGCAGGAAGAAAAATCAATTATTATATACTGGCCATGTCAGTGTGTCATGTAATCTATAGACTGCCGGTGGAGTGAGATAATATCACTTGTTTCTTATTCAATTTTTAAAACTCAAGTGTCAAGTTCTACTAGTTAAGTGATCTGATATATTTTGCTGGCTAACAGAAAACAGCATTTGTTTCTGTGAAATAACAAGAACTCCACTGAAAACAAGTGATGCTTTTTGACCTCAATTTCCATAAAAATGAGACTTTAGGAATGAACAAATCTGCCATTGTCAAACGGAATGTGAGACTGACAGTTCTGTTTTTGGTAATCAAAGTGAAGACAAAAGTGGAAATGAAAGACAGGTTTTTAGTAATTACGCTACCAAAGGCACTAAAAAATTTGAAGTGCCGGCACACACAAGCAACAAAGTGGTAAAAAAGGCAGACAAATATAAATGTGGTCCAAGTAGGTGGAGGTACAAACCTCCACCTACTTTGGCAGCACAAATTTTACTGATCACTTAATTTGTCACACTCTCTTCAGGGGAACTCTATTTCAGTCACAAATTTACAGAATGGGGGCAGAAAAAAGATAAAAAATACAACTTCCATCCAACAAACTAACCACTCCACTGGCACAAGGTGTGTGTGTGTGACCTACACCAGCACAAATAGCCCCAGTATCACACAGTATTTATCGACCCCCTATTAATGTAGATCTATGAAGGGATCACACAGTTCAAATGCATTAAGACAAAGCTGTTTCAAAAAGGTTAATCAACAGAAAATCTCTAGATAATTAACAAAATATTGAAACGCACTTACTAACTTACTACTAACACATTATTATATTATTATATTAGTATATTAAATCCATCTCTACAGCTCTATTTATAATGCAAAGGTGCCATGACAACAGATTCACTCATTTATATTCCAAAACGACATTTTTACTGTACACCACAGGCAAAATCATTAGACGTTATATGTGATCATATAACGAGCTAGACTCGGTCAACACTGCATTTCGTTTCACACATTTAACACATGTTATTTGCTAAAGATGGTTTAGTTCATGTCAAAGTAATGTCAAGGCAAATTTTATTAAATAGCACAAATTCACAAATCATAATTTGCCTCATCTGGCCTAGACCTTCGATATGGGTAAGGAAAAACTGAATAAATAAATAAACTGGAATAAATAAAGTGAAAAAAAATGTATTTAGAATGTTTTTAAAAGATTAATTTAATCAAAAGAGAGATCCCAAGAGCAAAATCAAAACTCCAAGGTTGGAATCTGCTGGTAATCCTAAAATGATTGACAGGTATTTTACTAAACTAGTAGTTGATGTGGTTAAAGTTTTTTTTTAAACATTAAGAATCCAAATCATGATCACTTCCTTGTGTCAGGCTTTTCAATTACACAGTCCTGTAATTAATGTGGCCTAATAATTACAGACTGAGCCTTTAAATATAAAAAGTTCATTAAAGAAAGAGGAAAAACTGGGTTTAACTTCACATTGTCTCTTAAATAACAATATTACCTCTATCTGCACCTCTCCATCAGCACTCACTGAGGTCAAGAGATGAAAAGATCACTCTTTAGAAAACCCAAATTGAGCTTGTCTGAAAATGAACGTAATACGAGTTCTCACATTTTACTTGTGTTACATTCACCTTGCAGCCAGACAGAGAGATTCTGGACAGAGTTTCTTTGTGGACAAGAAATTTAATTCACTTGCGACTTCTATTAACATTTCATTCAAGCCACAAGTGTGATTATGCCTGTTCTTAACCATCCCTCAGTCTGGTATCCATATATCTGTCTCATTCCTCTTTTTCCCTGTGAAAATCCTACTTTCTACTCTGCTATCGCACTGGAGGCTGTGCTGGTGATTAATCAAAGCAGCGAGCTCTGACACACGGCTAAATTGGCTGCTCTAACCTGATATATAACACAGGCTGTAGCACCGACTAACACACCCGAGTTCTCTGGAGGATCCCACCTAATACAGAGATTGTGTTGGGTTTGGAGCTCAAGGCAACACAAGTTTCTAACCCTTTTCTCTAATATAATCTTCTTCTAATACTTTCTGTGTATTTGGCCATGTTTTGAGGTCAGAGGACATACAAATGGAAGGAAGCAAGGGGAAAGAGAGTCAGTAGCTATCTAGAGAGAGGTATGACTTTATCCCTGCAATAAATCATCGCTGAGATTAATATATTGAGGAAGTTTACATCACCCTGTGGTTGTGATGCAGGAACAAGCTGAAATGAGGACAGGACAGCTACAGTGAGTCTCTGGTGTCATAATTATTCTAGGGGGTTCTCTTAATTTTAATTTTCATTAACCTCAAAAAAGGCAGTTGAACCATCATTATTAATTTTATATAATTTTGTAGAGGATGTCCAGAGGAAAATTGCCTGGCAAGTTGCAAAGTAATGATAGTGGACATTATTTCCATATTTCCTACTTTTAAACAGATAACAGATATACAGTTATCTTTTAAGCCAGTTATCAAGTAACAGGACTAAGAGTCTCTAGCCATGCTAGGGGATCTGTGAGGCTATACTTGACTAAATGCTAACATCGATGTGCTAACATAATTACAGTGATAAAGCGAAGATTTAGTGGGCGTAAGGTTTACCATGTTCACTATTTAGTCAGTTTAGTTAGCATGCTATCATGTCTCAATTAGCAGAAAAGACAGAGTATAGCTGAGGATTTTATAGTGGTAAAACAAAGTATTTGACAAATTGAAATCTTGACATGATGATGGTGCCAGTGTTTGAAATTCATCCTGAGAGGAATATGAATTATGGTTCGTACCAAAATTTTACGGCAAACAATCCAGTAGATAATTTACTCAAAAACACAAATGTGAAATGTGAATCATGGTGGCACTTAAGGGTCAGGAGATCACCAAAGTCAACCAAAGCAGGGTTTATCCTCTTGGGACCAAGAATGTCTGTAGAGAATATCTAACCAACAGACAAACAGTCCAACATTGCCTTGAGCTATATCACTCACATGACTAAAAATTCAACAAATCTATTGGCATTTTGCTGTTTTATATAGTAAATTAAATGACTTTGTGTGGCTCTTGAATAAACAAAGCTGATTAAAAAGAGCACTTTGGCCTCCAGTAATAACAGGCATGGAGGATGGGCATTTGTTATTATTGTTGACATTTTAGAGATGGAACTACTTTCCTGGTGAAACAGCCAATAGATTAATTGCAGCAATGAAAAGAAATTATGAATTTATTATATATATTTATTTTTTCATTCCCTAAAATGTAAGTTTACAATTTCAAATGATGAATGATGATACCCTCTATAGCCCCTACAGCAATACCGCAGTAAATACTAGTCATTCTTCACTCAGTTTCTTGGATATATTGTCCAGGAGATTACCTTTATTTCTCTTGGTTGATTACTCTGTACTCTGGCAGATTGTTTATTGCCTTGTCAGCTCTGCCTATAAATTCATGCACTGTATAGCCGAAGGCAACATATTTTTAATTGAGCCAGGAGTTCAGCTTCCTGATTGAAGCCATTCTTGATGATGTGTTTGTGCTTGTTCGTGAGAAATGAGAAACAGTGACACAATGAGAACCCAGTGCCTTCCCAAAACACCAAGCTGATCACAGTTTACTTTCCTAACTTTCATACCCCGTGACAGAGACGTCAAAAAGAAATAAGGTTTCTAATGCTACTTCAGAAGTCAGTTTCGACTACTTCAAAATGAGAAAATTGGTTCTTCCTTTTAACAGAACTTAGTTTTTCTCTTCCTCCCCCCATCTTACCTGAGCGTCCGTCTCTCTGGATGTCCACATGGTGCCAGGCGCCATCATTGACCTTTGCCTGTGTGGCCTTGACCTTGATGGTGCCGGAGCCCATGTCCAGCAGCAGGTACAGCCCTCCATCTAGCAGCTCCACTGCAAAGAAGTCCACCTTGTTGTTCTTCTGGCCCTTTGAGTCCCGCCGGTCCTGGGGCTTGCCGTGGGTGAAGAGTATCAAACCGTTTGGTTCGGAAGTGCGGAAGTCAAAGGAGATGGAGCCCACGCGCTTGGTGTTCCATTTCGGCAAGGCCAGGTAGGAGTCCGGGGTCTCAAAGTTGATGGGGTCGAGGGTGGGAACGTTTTCGCACTTGAATACTATGTCACCCTGGAGTTTCATCTTGGGGTCCACAATGCGGGCAAGGCGGGACAGCTCCAGGCGAATGTCGTTGTTCTTGTATACCACCTGGGGGAAAAATACAGGGGTTGGAGATTTATGGATTATATATCAAATATACTGTATGTCATGTATGCAAGTGTTAAAAATAATGATAATTGTATCTCATTGTGATTTGTGCCTTAAGGGATTTTTCTTCTTAGTTTTTTTTTTGATAATTTACCAGTGCAGTTATGGCTGAAAAATATTTATTTTAATGTCAATGAATTGCACTCCATTGCAAACTGTAATATTATAGCATCATACTCTAGTAATATTACATATTGCCAATTTGAGGACAGCTGGATCGATAAAACTAATGTCTTCTACGGTGTGTGTGATCCAATTTGTTTCTCAGTCATTTCTATTTCAACTTCAATTTATCCAAGATGAAAAGGAGATTGTACACAAATCCATGACTGTATTTTCCTTTGATTGAACACCTGCTGACTGAGTGAAGCGAAAGAAATGATGGCTAAATTATTAATCAGTTCAAAAAGAGCAGCTTTCATGAGACCCCACGTGACCCCACGTGACCCACATCTGTGACCCTGTGAGAATATACCTAATATTATACCTATTTACCAACAATAAATCTGATCCAACCCCCTAATCTACAAAGGGTGAAAGCAGTCGCACATTATAGTCAAATACAAAAAAAATATCACAGAAAAGGAGAGTAGAATATTGTCAATTGGAGTCCATTCAGGCGGAAAATTAATGTTTTTTTTTCTTTTTTCTTCCTTTCTGGGGAGGAAGACAGGCTTTTTCTGGTATATAGGGCAATGTGTGCGCAGGAAACAGCAACACTGTTAGAGGGAGCACAGCTGTCAGCAAACAGATTTTACTGCTGTGGGATTACCGATAATCCTGGAAGATTTGACAGTAAATCAACACAGGTGACCCAAACGCAGAGGAAGACTTACGAGTGGGGGAAAAGGGTGAGAAATACTAGGGATGGAGGAAGACAAGCTGGTGGGAATAAGGGCAGCAGAGGAGAAGGAAACTGCACAAGAAGGAAAATATGTCAGGAGGCAAATAGAAAGAAAAAGAGGGAGAGATCTGGAAGATTAAATGCTGGAAGGCCAGAATGTGCCACTGGCTTTCAAAACGTGCTTTGTGTGTATGTCTGTCCATGTGTGTGTGTGTGTGTGTGTGTGTGTGTGCGTGCAAATCTGGGTACAGTACAAACACAATGATGTAGCTGTCAATGCGGTTAATGACCACACTTAATCTCCTGAACGTGACACACAACAAAATACTTACTACACACGTTGTCAAGCACTTAATCTACTGCTAATGCACCACACAATGTTAATTAAGTTAATTTCATTTTAAATACAGTAAATCTAAGGCTACCTGCAAACAGTTTATGATTATTTAAACAGAAAGCTACATTAGCAATGCATGGAACTAGTGCTACAACTAATGAATTTTTGATGTTTTGATTATTGATAAATCTGTAATTGTTTTCATGAATTAATCATTTGTTCTATTGATAAACCCAGCAGCTGATTTATGTACCACATCTGTCTAGTAATTAAATTCAGCAGCAAGTAGCTTATGAGTAAAATCATCAACTCTATGTTTTCTTGCACTGCAATCAGAATCAGTTAATAAAAATTGGAAATACACCATAAGACTATCCAGCTAGCAAGAGATGTGGCCCTGTGTGGGAAGATCATTGGGCCTTTAGTGGCCCGCAGTCAGCCCTTTGCTGGCATACCACTTGGAACACAATCAAAACATGAAAAATTGATAGATATGTATAAAATAAAATATTGTTTTCATGGAACAGAGGCTTGTGGCTATAGCTGAAGTTTACTTGGAGTAGCTTAACAGAAAAGACGTTTAACCGTTAAAACAGGACTAAATCTATTTTTTTTGTGCGTGAAGAGAAGCCAATGCAGAAGTGCGAAAAGCTGCAATTCCTTAAACGTCCACTTGAGGCTGGCTACAGAGCGAGTTAATCTCCATTAACCCCATAATAAAATGTCCAACTTCAAAGCAGAAATAAACATGTTTACAGCCATGTTTACAGTTTTGGTCTTTATAGCTAATTTTCCCGTTCATGTCAACTGTACTGTGTCAGAATTTGTATATAACTCACTAGTTCAAATTATATTAAGTCTTAAAGTTATATTAGCCAGGAGGGGGAAGAGGCAGGACTGACAACATGGTATGATTTTGACCTATGGGTGATGTCACTGATATTAAATCCATTCTTTCTGCTGTCAGTGATTATAATCTTTATATTAATGTCATTTAATGACAACAAAGCAGTGAAATACATTTACATACAATCAATATACTGTATGTGGGTTTACAAGAAAGGCGCCACCGCAACATGGTGGATCATTTATTTCTGCCAAAAACAACAATTTGTATTGTAACAGAGAATGGTTTAATTGTAAAGTTAGCTCAAAAAAAAGACATAAGCAATAAACTGCTTAATAAAATAATAAAAATTATGAAATAAATGGATACATTTTCTGTAGCCTCACTAATTAATCAATCATTCCAGCTTTAGAAGTGAATGAAGTCAGAAAAGTCCATCCTAATGCTGCTGCAATATTTGAGTATGTATTGAGTATTTTTCATATGACTCAAAACATGAGGGATCATCTCTGTTTGTGCTTTTCATCTGCATGTGATTATCAGCTAGATTTGAGAGAAAATTTAGGTATAATCTGGCTCTGTGAAGTTACCAAAACAACTGGCAAATTGATTGTACTCTCTTAGGTATAATAAACGTTAAATGAAGAAAAGGGATTATTTTGAAAATAATATTTCATGAATGCTGCAGCTGCCCCGCAGCTCAAAATTCTTGTAGCTTTTACCATCATTACTGATGTCTCTGAAAAACTGATGTTTTTATGTGTTTTCTTCTGAAGCCAAATACCTTGCATTCCACTTTGAGCAAGCTTTTAGACTACTCTTGGGCAAGAGAACAAACTGAATATTACATGAAAAGAGAAAGAGAGAAGAAAATATTCTTTAATGCTACTCATTTGCAATGTAGAACTTTTTTCAACATTACTGTGATGGTCACTGTGCATCTCTCAGATGTTAAATTGCTCAAACTTGCTAAAGTTCCAAGGCATTGCGTCTCTGTCTTTGAAACACATGGAGTAGGATTTTTCTAGACATGGAATGAATAGTTAATCTCTGTGATACTCACAACACAAGGTCTCCATCAGAGCCACAACAGACTGTTACAGGGTTATACTTTAAAAAACTGTTTGTCTACTGGACTCATGAAAACCTTGCGCTCTATCTTAGTTTTCTTGACAGGCGAAAGTCTTTACAAGCTCTCCCAGGCACTGCAATGTTATGCTGGGACGACAAATCTTACAATCAGCCAGCTCCGAATCTGTTTTGGGATTATGATTTTGTCTGTTCTGCTGCAGGCCGATCAATAAGGTAATCGAAATGATGTTATAAAAGAGGAACTGACTACTGCGGTGTGTACCTCATCTTTTCCTTTGTTATGGCTGTGCTTTGCTACACTATCCTTTGGCCTATCAACAGCCTTATGGGGCCCATTCATAACGCAGGCACAGGGGACTGTAACGACTCCATAAAGCCGAGATCCTCCATCTCTGCTCCAGGATGGTGTATTGATTGGGCACTGGTAAGGGTGAGGGAAGGGCAGGTGGGCGGAAGCGCAAAGTGTGCATCCACAGACACACACACACACACACGTACACAATATCCTCCCTAATCTACTTCAGATCAGTGCTCATGTCCTCTTGGCCCCGGCCACAGCTGCTGTCAGCTGATGATTTAGCCCAAGTGTTAATGAAGAAGCAGGGTAATTCCACTGAAGATACACACACAGAGAAGGTGCTGAAGCTTTGCAGAAGAGATCTCTACTCACGTACACGCAAATATATTAAGTTATATGCAAATACAATGCAACTGTGCACTAAGTGCACATCCATGTAAACAATAGGCAGTGGGTAAATATGACTGGATGAAAGACAAAGCAGATGAAACAAAGGACGGAATATTCAGTAATAATTACTTCAATTATTATATTACAATGACTGGGATGTGATGATGCATCGATATTAAAGGGTTAGTTCACCCAAATCACCAAAACATATCTTTATTTATCTGTATTATTTCTTTGTTTTTGACATCTGTTTTGAGACTACTGCCTCCAAAATGATATAATGGAGGTGATGGATTTTTGTTTGTGTTGCTCAAAGTGTCAAACAAATGATGTTTCAAAAACACATCAGCAACATATCAGAAACAATGCTCCTTTTATTGTGGGTCATCTCAACTGGTTTTAATTGGGAATAATATTCTGTTGAAGATAGTTGTTTAAAAAGGTGCCATATGTAAGATTCTAAGGAATGTTGCGTGTTAATTTTTAGTTATTTTTTCTTTTCCTAACAGGTTGTAAGGTAACTTAAAAATTATGACTTTCCACGACTTTTTCAGTTATATGCAACTGACAAATTTTCTAGTTTTTCAGGAATGGAAAGGACATTTATGTGCGCCAAGCCTACACCTATCCCTAACACAGTTACTGCTAGCAAAACACTATCTGAATGGCTATGTTGATGATGATGTGAAGAGACTAACTTATGTACTTAAGGTGTTGATTTTAGCCAACAATGAATGATGTAATGGTACAAAACAAAGGTGTATAACTAATGATTGCTTGCTACCAGCCAAGAGTGATAGCCAATAGCTAAATGTCCAAAGCTAAGCTGGGGTTGGCCGACTCGCTGTGTCTTGGTTTCACGGTGGGGGTCTGGCATTGGTTGCTTCATGGGATTGGCTGAAGGGATGATTTGCAAACAGCAAGCTGGTTAGTATCATGGAGCCAATGGTCCAAATAAAATATAGGAACTATACAGATGGTAGTGTTATTAAAAATGTTCTAGTTTATTTTCCAGCATTCAGTGTTGTGTATGTCATTTTTGGCTGATGCCCTGGAAAATGCTTGCGCTTACGGACTGCAGTTACCAGCCAATGGTTTTCTCAATGTAACGTAGAGAACCGTAAGGCAAAATAAAGACATTTTTTGTGTTCCAATATTATAAGCAGAACAATTCCATTAAACTCCAATGTATTGGGTTGGCAGCAGCAGTGGTATATATTCACATAAAACCAACTGCTCTGTATGTACGCTTTTTTGTGATTTTGGTGAGATGATCCTATAATGTGTCAAAATGGAGGGAATGCTGCTAAACCTGTTCAGGCAGGCAGCTTCAGCTGTGCCACATAATACACTATTCATTGTGACACATACAGTATACTGTCAAAGACACACAGTGAGGTGTTCCATTCAGTTTGTCACATGAACTTGCACATAACCTCTGTTCAAATTCTGCTGCTGCTAAAATATCAACTGCTGCCTCTACAGCTGCCACACCTTTACTTCCACCACAGCATATAGCATGTAGTGTCTAACTCTAGGTTTCCATCTGGGGAGAGAGTTTGCCTCTGTCACTTACCTCTTTCCAAAATGTTAAAGGTCTAGTATGTAAGATTTTGGGAGCTCTAATTGCAAAATATGACAGAATATAATATACAGAACTAATTATGAGGGACATGAAAACATATCTTACTGTATAATCACCTGAAATAGGAATCATCATGTTTTTGTTACCTTAAAATATGTTGTGACATATAAGATTGATTCAGTATTTATTAGTAGGTGCTTTAATTCTCAAAACTAGTGATTTGTTTATTCTCACACCAGTTGGTTGGGTTTCATCCCAAATCACTGACCCTGGCACGACATCATACATGTGTTCTTCTCTTTGTTGCCTTTCATTAAACCATTACACTCCTCCAGCCCTCTACATGCAGCGTCCAAGACCGTGACTGGATCAGCACTAGAGCGATAATAAGTTCATACGCTTACTGGCTTCAACTCTCCTGTATCATTGCTCAAATATGAAATCCAAAACATTGAGTCAGTGCCAACATTTGCATGAACATTTGGAATTAATTTTAATCTCATGTTGGTCCTGGTTGAAATACTGCTGGCCTTAAGCAAATCTCAGACTTTTTCAATCTTGACTGACAGAAATAGTAGCAAGGTCTTCTGTTGGAGAAGGGCATTTTATTGACTTCTGAACATCATGTCTACTTTATTCACAACACACTACAACTGCACACTACAGAACTATGCTCTACAACTCAGTTGCTGGTAGGAGTTGCTCATGTGTAACCTTTGTTTTTTGCCTATTCTAACCTTGCTCATTATGCAGTTGTACTTCAGTTATGGAGGTGTTAAACTGATTATTAGTATTGCAGGACTGTACCTTTTTCATTTCACAGGGACTGCTGCCCAGGTGCAGAAATGGATGTAATTACATCTATTTCATCTGTGTTTTTGTTTATTGTCTTCTTTTTCTTATTTGCCTTTAGATAGTTCACCTGGAGTCACCTGGAACAATTCATTTTAAAGAGTTAATAGTAACTCTGAAGTTACTTGGTAACATTACTGCATATAAATCTGAACAAAATAAATAAATGTGAAAAAGGACAATCGAAATCTGAGCAAGTCAATTAGTAAATCTTGTCATTTCACATTTCAGCTGGTTCTCACTCTCAAGTTGTCAAATATGGCAGCCCGGTCTCACTGTATGTTAAGTTATGATATGTTACAAATTTATATAACCCACATCATCATAGTTTCTGTGCCTAAAATCAAACTGCGATTGCTTTATTTTGAAAGTCTAACCAGATGTTGCATATTTATCATTACTAACTTGCCCGCAGAGCTTGCAAATGCATAATTGACACCAGAGGTTATCATCAGCATCCTAATTGACCAAGCTACCGTTTTTGACAAGTCGGAAGTGAGAACGTGTTGGATATCTAAGATAAAGTGAAAATAGGCAATGAATTAATGGAGCATCAAAGGACTTTGAATGACAGTCTTGTGTTGTGAAGTGTTTTTAAAAACTACAAATGTGCAATTTTACATTCCTGTTCATGTAAAAACAATATAATTAACATGTTATATTGTTTTTGTACATGAATTAATGCTTTTGGATGTGCTTGTAAGGAAATTTCTCACATTTCCTTCAAGTTATCATCTCCTTGCTATAGGTTCATATTTAGCACACATACATGAGAATCAATTTTCTCATCTAACTCTGGGGAAAAAAAGTGAATTTGCATATTAAACAAAATGTTTAAATAAAATTTAATACAAACAACTATTTCTGTAAAAGGAACAACAAAATTAATTTCAAAGTGATGTTCCTCATCAGGGACACCGCAGGAAATAAAAATGTTCAATGCTCAATGAAAGCACGCCGGCATTGTTACAAAAAATATCTTTATTTTCTGGCAAATGCAGCAAATTATCTGATTAGGTCACCTTTGTCTGATGAGGAGATTAGGCTCAGAACAGTATGTGTTTAATTTCCTGTAGAGAGTAGGTGTGAGATCATCTTATAAGTAGCATAGTGAGTATAATACCACACAGTCTGACTGCAGGGAGGCTGCCATTCAAGGAGAACTTGAATTTATTTTATGTAATTACATCCATTTCATCTGTGTTAAGTAAAGGTTACCAAACGGATCCAAAAAAAGGCCTTGAAAAAAAAGGGAAGATTATGAGTTATCATCTCTGTTTTTAGCTGCACGCTTTGAAAAGAGTATGACTTACAAAAAAATTCTAATTTTGTCAAGAGTAAAACTATCATCCCTCTTTTATGCTATCAGTTATCATAGGTGTAATTGTGCTCCCTGGGCCACTGACTGAATACAATTTAAAAATATCTTTCAGCAAATTTATTTTTGTAATCTTAAATAATGCATTAAGTTACCCAGAATTAAGGATATAAATTTGTGTAAAAGGTGTAACCTAGAGCCAAATCCTGTAAATAAACGATGTTTACCAGCTTAGCTTGTAGGGGCGTGAGGGTGAAAGGTGAAAGCATTCCATTAAAGTCTGAGGTTTGTACCCATCCATCACTGTTTGGCCCTCTAAGGGGATATTACAAAAAAAAGTTAAATAATTAAAAGGACAGGGTGACATTTGCATTTGTATTAGGGGGGGAAACAACCACCGCCTGAACATGCTGTGGTGACTAACACAAAACTGATGACGACAATGTTCCTCTCAAATGCCAAATGTTGCTCTCTTTCACTCTCTTCTCTTCTTCTCACTTACTCATCATTTTCTTTTCTCCATCCACATCACCCGTTTTTCTGTTTCTGTCTCCCACCTGCTGTCATTTATCTCACCTGCACCTGTCCTCTCCTACGTTCTGTCAGTCCCACTTTTTTTTTTTTTTTTAACGTTCACACCTTCTAACCTCATATCCCGTTCTTCCACCTCCCGCATGCAGCAGATCCTCCTCTCTCAGCAGAGATGCCAGCGCATGCCCAGGCCGCCCCCACAGTCTGATACAAGTTGCCACTACACAGCTCCACGGGTGCCCTGTGACACCGGAAGGAGGGGCTGGATGGCGTGAGAGCTGATCAAAGTAGAGAGGGGGGGGGGGGCTGCAGAAGGCACCCACTGCACGCCACTGCACAGCTCGGTGAATCTGATGTTTGCATTAGATTCACCAGATAGTGAGCCGGGCAGCTGCCCACTGGCGGTCGGTCACGTGACGCACTGCAGCCCACATGGCAAAACACGAGTGTAGGCGGGACACGCGCGTGTGTGTGTGTGTGCGTTATGTATGGATGACATCCCACATAGCCTGCGGGGGCAGATGAGTGCAGTGTAGACTGAACGAGAGAGAGGGGCTGTGATGGCAGCACGCAGCATCCCCTTTGTTTTCAGACATAAGAGAAAGAAAAGTATTCGCTCGCTGCAGCAACACATGCCTCCATCAGTTTATTCATCAGCCCTAAGTGATGCACTTTTTTTTCCTCATAGTGAACAGAGAGCAATATGCACCAACATTCCTGCTTCAGTAGCATTTGAAGCCTCTGTATTCAGATGTAACACACTCATACACACAATCAGACATAAATTCTGACGCACTCTGATCTGAGCAATGGGCCAAACTCAACTGAATCATTCCCTCATCATCTGTGGATATTGAATCCAAAGGAAGAGGTGGAGGGGGAAGGAAGGAATAAATATGGTGCAGGAGAGGAAGAGAGAGGCAGAGACACTGAGATGATGCATAAGGAGTACATGTAGGTGAAAGAATAGAAGCACACTTGGAGTTGGGCTTCACACACCGACAAAAGAGATGTTGTGAATGAATAAAAGCATGAAGGCGAGATCACAAAGCCGGTCGTGAGCAGTGTACATGTTCCTGGGTGGCAGCTGGCGTCATGCCTGCTTAATGGAGCAGCATATGATGAAGAGTTGAGGATTGCACAATACTACCACTACTACCCAGCCACATGGTGAATCACCTCCATGCTTCGGTCCACCCAGAGCTCACTTTCCAAGGGTCAACTCATGCTGAGTCACACTTCGGATAATATTGGAAACACGTGGTTACAACTGCCTCTGCATCACGGCCTGTAATGAAATATGATGATTATGATGAACTAATTGATAATTATAACCAGACTGTAGGTCCCCTGAGCACCATGGAACATTTTAGCTTAGTTTTGGTTTTCTGCCATGCAAATTCACTTCTCACAGCTGTCATCGATCCACAGCTGTATGGGCAGCTATTTTCAAACAGAAAGCCTTTTTTCAAAGACAGATATAAGTTAGGGACCAGCAGACGAACATAGGGGAACATTCTGCAGCTAAAGAGCAAGATATTTCTTTTACTAGAAGTTGATTAAGACCAAAAACACCATGAAGTTGCTCTCAGCCAAAAAGTTCTGATAAACCAGATGTACCAGATGCATCTCACTAGCACCAAACAGCAGACAAGCAGCAGCTGAACAATGAACTTAACTAACACTGTCAGGTATATGGAACATGACTCATGGGCCATATCAACATATGTCTATATATGTCTATGTCTATATTATGGCTATAATATGTCAAAGGTTTCAGCTTATTATGGGACCCAAAAGTGGCAAGAAAATAAAAGATTAATCCATCAAACAGTATCCATTAATCAATTTAAACCTTTAAAGTATGACATTTCTATCATTATTAGTAGGGATACATGGATAAGGGGAGGTATAGATACCACAATAAAATACACAACTTTCAGTGTGATGCTTTGGAACAATTTCAAACTGGCATCATGATTATTATTATTACTGTGAATATATAAACGATGCCTCTAAAGAAGAGGTGACAGGGAAGATATATCCTATCTTAAATATATCTTCAACAGTTTTTTCTTCATCTGCTTTTTTTTTATCTTTGCACTCTATGTGTCGATCATGACCTTAAGTAACAGTATGTACAGCTCATGTGAAAATGGATGAATAAATACTCTAGTATACTTATGCATGCTTTCAGTGTGCACTAATGCATCAAGTTTAAAACTGATTTGATCCAAGTGTTGGTAGACGCTGGTGCAGCAACACAAGCCGACATCATACTCTTTACAGGCTAGACAACATATCCAATGAAAGTGTTTAGCTGACACACTAACATTTACATTATACTAAAAGATGGCGTACCTACCAGAGTGGACAAAAGCTGTATATTAGATTTACTCTATTTATAATTACATTGGATGGGTCATATTTGCCTATAGTGGATAATGAATGAGAAGGCTCGGGCGAGGATTAGTTCAGCCTTTCTGTGGGAATTTACTGCATCACCATGTGCATCAACGTACAGGGCAGCAGCCTCATTAAATAAATACAGATGCAACCACTAGCGTTTTGAAAAAAGCCTCTACAATAGAACTGTCTGCACACATGGTGGGTCCTGGATGACCTGAATGCAGCTTAAGTAACACAGGTTAGAACCTCAGGTAAGAACGCAGTGTTTAGAGCATAGCACCTAAAAACCATATAAAGCTGGTAAGCCTGCATGCAGCACTGACCCAAGTGCTCATTCATGTTTCATGCTTTGTGCTGGACTGACTTCCATGGCTGTCAAGAACTTTGCGAATCAACAAATCCTCCCATGTTGCAAAAGCACAAACATAAATACACAAATGGCTTGAAACACTGTAAGAAGGAGAGTTTTCATCACAAAGCTGCACACTGCGTGCTGTGGTTCTTTTGATCAATGCTTCTTGCTGCACACCAGGTGGACTATTACGTATTATGTATTTGTTCATCTATAATTCTTTGATTATACAAACAAGCAGTTTAAAAGTATAAGAGTCCTTTCTATTGTGTATGATTTTGGCACTTTTGGTGCTCAGTTGTACACGGGGAGCCACAGACTGAAAGCCAACAATCATCTGACTCAGCGAGGATGTTACATCAAGTCACAGCTCGGGACATATTAACTATTTATTCATGGAGCTTGGGGTAATGGTACAGGCAAAGCTGGGTCAGTGCTGGAAATGTATGCACTGCATATGTGTCTGTGAAAGAGAGAGTGAGAAAGACAAAGTGTCATGGCATTTGGATGGACCAGGAATGCATTAGCCAATGTGATAATGACTGGAAGAGCAGCAGTCTGTGTGTGTCTGTGGAAACATAAAACAATGCAGACACGGTGACATTCTCTTAGCCATCACCCATCCATGATTGCTCTTGTGTGTGTGTGTGTGTGTGTGTGTGTGTGTGTGTGTGTGTGTGTGTGTGTTTGGGTGTAAGTTTCTAAGGGAGCGTATGGTGGTCTGGAAGTGAACTTGGCTAAATGAAAGGCATGTTGGATGATGCTCGACTGATCTTGGCAGCACACCGGTAGACTCAGTGGCTCTTGTCAGAAGTGAGAAGGTTGTGATGGAAAGGAAACACGGCCAGGATGTGGGCCAGCCTGACACACTGCTGCATATTAATGTCCCTACATTAAACTTAAAATATTGTGAATGGTGTTAAGATGCTATGCATCTTTCAGCGCTGATTCAGACTACATTTCAGTAGTATGTTCAGATGGTTGCAGCTTCAACTTTTACATTTAGCTCAGTACAAAACTAGGCCTATTCAAGCACTGTTTATACATTTAATATAATTATAATTTGTGATGACTTCATGATCACCTCTGTGACTTTTGTTGTCTTTAAATGAGATTTTAATGATGAAGTAACATATTGTGTATCACAAAAATGTTTTTTTACAAGTAAAAACTAAATTGATTTGAGTCAAAACGGTATAAAGATTTTGTGGATTGTTGTGAGCATCAAAAATCATTAGACGTAGTAGCAAGAACGAGGTGTTGAAAGTAGAGCTCCAGGTAATTTTATGCTAATTTAAGGTGTCTTGTGGAAGCTATTGATAAATGAAACAGAAGGCATTTCTTCGGCTGACATCTAATCCATGCTTAGAAACTTCCACCGGTTTCTTCACAGGATAAAAACATGGAGGATCTATTAATGTTCACAGTGTTGGATTTCCCCATTTCATATGATCTGTCTGTTGTTGAGTACAAAGGAGCTGCATGGCATGGCTGCAGCAGGAGCACAATATTAGTTTTCACCTGTGTTTTAGACGCTGCCCGCAATCACATCCTTACACCTATAACTGCTGTCAGGCGCTATCGTGCCTGCAGCTGACTGCTATTCATGTTTTAAGCTTGCAGTGCTCCAGCAGCAACTACCAGGGCTTTTTTTATCCCGGCTCAGTATTAGATGACTTTCAGGTAAATGAAGAAAGTTGCCATTTCACCAAACATAAGTGTGTGTCCCAGAACAGAAGACCATGCCAACAATTTCCTGGCAGCACCTTTCTTGTAACACTGCAATAGTGGTCTAAGTCTTCTAAGTGCAGGTAGTCAAAGTGCAGAGGAGCACATGAATGATTCACCCATATACCAATGCCAAAATACTCGTTTTACAGCAAGATAAAATCACTGATAATGTGAATATGAAATGTAGTTTACAATTAAAGCAATGTTCTACACTGGAGCCCCTACACAAAGACACATAAAAACATAAAGCCATTTCTGAGACTGCTGCTGCTAAACTGCAGAAATCGATGTAGACTTTTTTACAGCTCTGAAGAGCCACCAGTCCTCCCTTTATTATCATTACTTGCTGCAGAATAAGTAATGGTGTGCAAAATGTAAATAACAGGGCACTTAATATATTTTTTTGGCTCAGCTCAGAGGCTCAAAGAGCCACCTAATACATTATAAACGTCCCGAAAACAACAACGCTTTTTCGTATTTCATCACAGGCAAATATTTCTTTCAGATTGCTGCCCATTGGGAGCCGTTTTAGCGGCACACTCAAGCTGATGCTGCAAATTACATGTGACAGAAGCAATTTTGGGATATTTTCTCACACACAAACTGCAGTAAGTGTTATGAATTAGATTAAGCGAGGGAATATTGAAAGTCTGATACTTCCTCTGCCAACTCAGCAGCTTTAATTGATAATGCATTTTATTTTCTTCCCCTTTCCCTTCCTTCCAGGGAAAGTATGCTGATGATTATTTTGGTCCATATCTTAAACAGCTGCACAGGCTAAGTAAATACTTAGAAAGCATCAGTATGTGGCTGCACATTTATGCGTGACAACAACAGTCCTGAAGCATTCAAAACTGAATGTAAATGCAGACTTAATATCTGGAATGAAAAACCCACATATTATACAAGTCGTGCATCTGTTTGGATGTGAGTCCCTCCTACCTCTTTAAGGCAGCCCATGAAATTGTTGCTAACTGGAGATCCAGGCAGGTCCGCAGTGCTGGGGCTCCCACCCACGTAGAAAAAATCATCAGAGCCCAGCATGGTGTAGTCTTCCTGGGTGTAGCCAGTAGTCGTGAGGATCCCATCAACGGAGATAGTCACCTGTTGAGGGGTAACACATAGCCAAAGCCAAGCCATTACACTCTGGGATTCGATCGCGTGCTGTGTATAAAACACACGTCCTTCCTTGGTCTGCATTCGAAATGAGCTATTTGACCTTTTCTTTAGGTTGCATTCTGTAGGTTGCTTTCTCATTGAACCTTTTTTTCTTTTTAATAAAATCGTTTGGTACCTTGAAGCGATTGTTTTAGACCAGACAGCGTTTGGATTTTGTTAATGGAATTTTTGCCGTAGGATTCACAGGACAGGTAAAGAAAATATGGCAGAGGCATATTTTCTTTATCTTTGATGGGGGTAAGAGAATGGATCCTAGGTTTGGTTCTGAAACTTCAGGTTGGGGGGAGGGTTAGTACAATGTTCAAACCAAGGACAAATTGATTTCACTTGTCTTAGGTTTCGGGATTTATCTGGTTACTGCAGACACACACATATACAGTACACATGTATGTGAGCACACGCACGCACACGCACACAGGCAGACGTGCTCACACACGCCTACACTCGCACACACTTCCACTCGCTCGCCATCAGTCTCACATTTTCTCCTCTCTCACAGACATCTACATCTATATATCCACGCACATGCAAAACAAAGGGAGGCTTTTCACACGACATCAATGTGCAAACCAAGGTCATCACTGTTAGAAGGCAAATTAAACACACTTAATTGGACATGTAAGGGAGTAAGTGGATCGATGGTGCCATACAAAGCTGGAGCAGGCCACACGGGGTGCGGAGGCTCATGCACAATCAAGACCAGAGCCCATATTCAAATACACTCTCAGAATAGCTGATGCTGATCTCTGATCAGGTTTAGCTCAGGTGTCATGGTTGTATTTTCAATGTCACTGGACCAGACCGATAATCCTCGATCAGTACGCTTATTCTTAGAAATGTTATGCATATGGGCCCAGGGGTAAGGGTGAAGGTTAGCCAAAACACACAAACACCACTTTCACCAGCATGCCACAAAAACACACACAGGGAGGGCAGAGTGAGTGGTACAGTGACAGGTGGGAGGTGAGTGAATGAATTAGAGTGTTAGTGGTTATTTTGGGTGACAGGGGTGAGGTTCTATGCGTTTGGATGGTGAGAGGTCGATGAGATGTGGGCATGCCATGCGCCATAGTGAGTTGGAAACAACTGTCAGAGCTCCCGCAATGAAGGTTAAGGGTTGCCACTTTTTGGTAGATTCTCTTTTAGGGCACGGTGTCGAGGTCACCATCTTTGGGATTGTGGTAAGCTTCTGTCAGTTCTGGACGACAGTCCTCACAAAAAATGGGGACTTTTTGTGTGAAAAAAAATAAAATAAAAAAAGTAAGTTGCCCTGACAAAGGCAAAGAAGTCAATTTTTTTTTTAACTGGTTGGTAATCTGCAGTAATGTGGAAGAAACAAAGAGAAAAAAGTAAAAGCCAAAGTGAAAAAAAAACAGGATGGGGGATTGTGGGGTAAAGAAGGAGGTTGTTGGCAGGTCAGGGAGGAAATTGAGAAGAAGCGAAGAAAGAATTGCCTGGTAATACAAACCCATCTCCTCATTTTTTGATAAGAGTGTCTAGGATGAAACTCAAAGAGAACGAATAAAAGAAGAGAGGGGGAGGGGACACACGGCAAACCCAAAAAAAAGACAATAAGAATGATATCTACCAGACAATGTAGTTTGTTTACCATAGCGTGTCCAATGCCTGATTGCTTTCCAGAAAAAGGGGAAGAAAGGAAATCAAAAGAATAGTGAACAAAAAAGGTTGTTAATAAGGATGGACAGAAAACAAAAACCAAAAGCAATGATGGAGAATTAGGATGTTAGTTAGTACATTAGTTGGTTAGATATTGGTTAGTAGTAAAAAATGACTTTAACATGGATGAGTTAGTGTTGCGGTGAAAAAACACTACATGGTTTGTCAGAGGTTCGCTGCTGTAAAAAAGTGCCACCTCGCCATCCTAGCCAAATTTTCTACATCAGAGTCCTGCAAGAAAAAACAAACAAACAAATACTGTGAGATGAGAGACCTTTCAGATAAAAATTTGTGTAGGATGGCCTTAACCCCAACAAAACTTGTAGTGTTTTTTTCACCCCTAGTCTAACAAAGCGTGCCTTTCAAAGAGGAAAGAAAATGATTGTGAAAGAAAGACAGATCTGTAAAAAAAGAAAGAAAGAAAGAAGAAAGAAGGCAAGCAGCCCTTGGATCTTAGCTTCTTACACCTGAAACTTTGTGTTATCCTGTTGGGATTTTAAGCTACAACTATTTACTAACCTGTGGGGCAAAAGCTTACTGTCATGGAGGGTCAGGAAATTGGCACTTACTTGTTGTGCTGCTCTGAGAGCAACACTAAATGCTGTCTCACCTTGCAGACAAACTAAAGGTCGACCAAGACAATGAACAACTCCACACTTTGCAGCTAGCGCCACCTCCATAGAGCCCTGGGTCTCATTATTTTATTACTCTCTTTCTACAGCTTCCTGTAGATAGCGCTGATTCATACTAGCTCCACACAACAATACAAGCTCAGTTTAAATCACATTAAGAATATGGTAAACGATATCTGTCAAGTAACAAATTCTGCTTATGCACAACAGATGCACTACTTTGATGGAAATGTATTTCTATCTTTAAAAAGCATCACAATCATCTGAGCTATAAATACAACATTAATGGATGGCTCAAAGGCAAACACTCTCTTCCTGGCTTTAAAGTGAAAGTCTATATTCTTCACAAGCATTAAAACAGTTTCTGAGAGCAAGTAGATGCTGTGGCGACAGCGCCTGACAGAGGTGTCAGCTTAGGTGAGTGTGAAGCAAAATGGAATCATCAGATTTTTTTTTAACTTAAGGACAAAGGGAACTCAAGTTCAGTCAGGCCGATAAATAGGAGAGAAGAAAACACCGAGCATAAGCCCTGACTAAGCTATCAATCACATGCAAACTGCTTTGCCCTGTGTTGTTCTGAAACTATTCATTTAGCAGAAAAGAAATTAAACAATGAAAATAAATGAAAAAGAATTCATGTAACTGTAAAGACAACCAAAAGTATAATGACATTTGTCTCAATAATGTCTCTGAACTGTGGCGATGGAATGACAACCAATCAGAACAAGGTGACATTCTTAACGCCAGCTCTCTCTCAAAGCTCTTGGAAGCAGCTAATCTAAAGCAAAAAAAAAAAAAAAAAAATCCACCTGTCTCCAAACTCCGTCCATCACTGCTACCCCCGATTACCTGTCTCAGGTTGCGTGTCACTTTGATGTCGTGCCAGGTGTTGTCATTGAATTTTCCATTGACTGGCTCGACGATGGCCTCAAAGGCCCCGGAACCCAGATTGATGACGAGGGAGACGGCCCCATCTTTTAGCGCCAGGTTGACATAGTCTGCAGACTTGCCCGTGTGGAGGAGGAGGCCGTTGCGCTGCCAGGTCTTGAAGGACAACGTGATCTCATCGCTGCTGCTCTGGATGGGGTTCTGCGACAGGTCGTAGCAGAAGTACTCCGAGCCGCGGAAGGTGGCCACGTTCTCCTCCCTCGCTGTAATAACAAGGGAGAAGAAACCAAATGTTACTGTCGGTGGCTAAATTCTACACTGTTCAGCACTGTTCATTGCTCGCTGTGATTCAATGTGTGCTTTTTTCTCGTGTGTTTTAAGCGCCATGACGACCACAGACAAATAATCATTATCACATTCATCTTCCCATTTATTGTAGAATGTTTAATACATGAAACAAGCCCAGCATCCGTGTTGGTCCCTGCATCAATCATGAAGCAGCCTCAGTAAATATGAGAACTCCTGTATGCTGCAGAGGTTACATGAAGCAAACACAACTCTCTCACACACTCACACACACAATGCATTGCTCACCATAATTACAGCTATGATAATCCCATCATTCAGTTCAGATCATAAAATCCTATCTGTACGACTGTGGGTTTAGGTTTCACATACAGCCTCTAGACAGACAGACTACTTATGATGGAACACTATTCCTTGCTAATGGTGCGCATAAATCAAACTTAGCCTGATTTTACAGTTTTATATCACTCCGCTGTTGCAAAGTGACTTCCTGAGCCCATTTTTTAGATCGACACAGAGAGTAAGGTGAGACAGCTCTAGACACAAAGTGAAGAGGGGGGGGGTGGCTCAAAGGATGGATGGAAAGAGTGAGAGAGCAAAAATAAAATTGCTGGGCTGAGGGAAAGAGAAGACAAAAAAGAAAGAGTGGATCAGCGGAGTAGTGTTTCCGTATGATCTGTGATGAAATAATTGACACTTTTGCCACCTCCTAAAAGGTGGTTTGACACACTGCGGTGAGCTTTGGGTTTGGATGAATCTATTACAGACAAGGTCAGGCTGACGGTCAATTATTTACACACTGTGTTCGGTTGGATATGGCGCCACTGGATCAAAAGAGGGCTAGAAGATACCTCCTGCTAGAACACAGTGTTCAAGGCAGCACCTTTCAGAAATTGCAACCTTCAGAAAAAGCCCTCCGAACATACCAAACCATCTAACTGCTGTGGCACTTGGTTACAGTAACTATGTCTTTACCTGACAATAATACCATTTTCAGTGTGTCATTTAATTTCCTCTGCATCCTGCGGCTTCTTTTTTGTACTCAAAGAAGTCATGAGAGCCACGAGTGGAAGGACAGAAACCATCCATAAAAGTTGGAAGAGAGGAATGAGTGATGAGAAAGAAAATCACGCTGGGCTGCAGGCTGCAAAGCTTCAGTTTGTTGTTTTAGATCAGGCTATATGTAAACATGAGGGAGCAGTGTTGTGGATCTGGCAGAAAGATACAGAAGGAGAGAGAGAAAAAATGACAATGAGAATATTGAGAGAAAAACAAAAGGGAAGTGGAGTGGGGCTGTGGGATGATGGGATGCTGATTCCGGTCATGGTGCCAAACTCATGTCTCTGTGCAACACAGAGACATGAGGAAATAGTATGGGAGGCAACAAAGGCCTGTGAAAGCCCTCATCTGTGTGCCAGGGGAATAAATAGAAACCCATTATTACCACTGAGACAGAGCAACACAGAGAGGAAGCAGAATAAACATAGAAGAATCAAGAAACCCTCCACCTCGAGTGATTTCATGAATCTAATCTAAGAAACTTCAGAGAGGCAAGTAGATTGTATATCCATATAATCGGTGTTGAGCAGTAGTGTGCTACAAGTAGCGGCATTACTAGTTTAACTCTGTTTCTCAAAAGTGTGGTGGTAGCATTTGCTTTTTTCTGACTCAAATTGCTTTTCAGAAGCTCTTTTATTGATCAAATAGTGTGGTAGCATCCACATAAGCTACATTTTCCCAAACATTTCTAAAGCTCAAGCAGACCTTCAGACCGCACTGCGGTCTAAAATAGAGGATCAGTGACACCACAGGTTTGAAGATAATAGTCTTCATATTCAGTAAATCTAGGGTCACTATAAATTGCAATCAATTGAAACAGCCAACTCTATTTCTTTCCTTTTTGTTGTGATAAAAAAATACAATATTCTATCCCTCCTTTTGCTAGGGAGCCCCTACAAACCCAGTCAAGGACCCCTGTTGGTCCCAGTTTGACCACAGTTTGAATGATATTGCTGTAAGTCGTGAAGAAAAACAGTGAGTGGCCTGTTCATCCCATCCATGCTGCCAATGTGACTTTGTAACTTTTTTATAAATCACCAAACTCTTTTAAATAATTTATAAAATATTGGTTTATATATTTATACAGTATGCAGTGTGGTTACACTGGCATCAGTGTCTATAATAAAATGGGTCTCTAGCTTCTTGCTCCAATTGGCTTCATTGCACATCTGGATGAGTATGGGCCAAAACCCTCTGGGGTCCCCAAGCAAGAGAGAGTCCTTGAAACAGTTGGCACTATGACCATCTTCTTTTAGACGCTACACTAACACTGGTGGGTCTTCTGTCACATCTTGCCTTGAGGGCCCTTGCATATGCCTGATGGCAAATGACAGGCTGATGTGGGTCATTGCAAGACTGATTCTGGTTTATAAATGGGATATTATTTTACTTTTCGCAAGCAATTATACAAATTACATCATCAAAGTCATTTAAACATGCTAATTCTGATCCAACGTTGCATGTATGGTGAGCAACTCAGGTAAAGGTGAGTCAGGCTCACGATTTATGTCTGTACATCTTAGCTCTCTGTGTAGGCATGCAGCATAATCCCTAAGATTCACTCCAGACACCTGATCTTGTGTTCTCTCATCTGACCCAAGCTAGAAAGGTTATTGTCATGGCAACTCCTCTCATCTACACAGCATACTCTAATTAGGGTGTCTATCTCAGAATAAGAGAGGCTTACAGCATTCAAAGGGATTCCTGGTCACATTATTATTAAAGAAGCCAATAGACCAAACTCAACCATTAGTGCCATAATCTGGTCAACATTTTAATTTGCCAAATCCTTTGGTTTATGAACCAACTACCTGATATTCCCATCAGCCTCAGCTAAAACTTTATTGTTACTGCTAAGGAGTAAATGTTCAGCTAATGTTAAGGTGATGAACATGGCAAAAAATGTGATTTGCTACCGTCATTGTGAGGATGTTAGCATGCCAACATTAGGTTAAAGTAGTGCTGCTGCAGTAGTCCGAGCCTCACAGAGAGCTAGCTTGGTCTTTTTCTGATAGAACTGAGCATCAGTGTTAACAGTAATCTGTAAGTATAACAAGAAGTGTCACAGCTGGTTCTTTTTCCACTAATAGGCTCAAAAATCATTACACCTTTGAATAAAGATTTGGTCTTGTTGAAGATCAATAAATCCTTCTAATGCTGCATTTCCCCTCTTTCCTGTATAACTTTCAACTTACCAATATTATGTCTAATCATTTATCATATATCATATATCTAGCTATGAAATACTAATAATAAAGTAAAAGGTTGCCAGTTTATGGTATGTTTGACTCTTCCTGTGTGTTAATTAATTATATTATATTAATTATAATGATGTAATTACAAAGTTGCAGTGGAGCTGTAAAATCTATCAATATAACATTGTTGCTATGAATAATAGAGAGAGCAAATTGATATAATGTAATATTTGTGCACCTCAGCAATATTAAACCTGTGGTAAGTGTATACGGATCCATAAAAACCAAGGGAAACGTATTGCCTGTTGAGACATGTTCTGCACAGATCTGTGGCTTTCCAATCGATCATATAGCAGGGTCATTTTCCCTTATTTTCGCCATAGTCATCAATATTCCATTTGCGTTCTGCCAGGCCCATGCACTGGGGGCTAGGGTTCGATTTCAAAATCCACTGGAAGCAATTAGCTCCTTCATTACCATCTCCCATTCTCTTCCGCTCGCCATATACACCCATGCTGCCTGAGCTCACTCTCCAGACTGACCCCAAGGGCCTTGGAGCGGAGAGTTGTCGCCTTACATAGCGCCGGCCCAGAGCCTTCAACCTCCTTATGATCTCCACAGGATATCAATCTGCTCCTAATCACTGTGGGGACCAAAAGGCTTAAACGTAAAAGGGAAATCAAGACTATAATGATAAGATTAGAGACAGGAGGCATCGTGATTATTGTGGCAAAACACAGACTCTAGCTGGAGATGCTACAACTGTAAAGCTGCCAAGCCCATAAGCCTCACTGCACACGGCTGCAAGCTGGGCCACTCACACTAGTGCTAGTCCCAAGGAGACTTTTCTCTATTGAAGTGAACTCAATCTGTGCTGACACCTAACACATCAAATGCATGTTTGCGCTACATTTTCAGATAAACAAGCCTGAAGTTTCAGACCTAAACATAGAAAGCTAAGCACTGCCTTAGGCTATTGTTGTTTGTGTGACACCCTCGGGAACCAAAGTCATTCAAGGTTGTGGTGTCATCCCACACAATGCATTTAACAAAAATCCATGCCTCTTCACACCCTTTCTCTGCCATATCCATTCTCTCTTTTGCTTCATGCCCAAAATGTGAGAAATTAGCATCATTTAGTAATAACAGTTAAAGCAGCAGGAGGCTAACACTGGCCATGTAACTGTGCGGCTTAAAGCTCAATGGTGAAGCACCATATGTCGAACAAATTTGGAGCATCACGGGTGATGTCTCTCTTCAAAGGCAGGCAGCGCTGTCAGACAGGCTTATTTTGGAGGGAGATTTGGTTTTATATATTGCACAGTAATATCCAACTGCTCAATTAATACCAATGTACCATAACGACAATTAAATCCAATCCATGACACAAAAGTACTGACGTTAGAGGCCATAAAATTATGTATGGAAGGTTTCTCATGGGTTTGAAAAGTATATACAAACTGCACTGAATGTCTCTTTTTCATGACAACTTTCATATCACATGACATATCGAAGAGGTTGAAGCAAATTGTCACCCTGACACTTCTTTTCTCATCTCAGGTTTCACGTAACCTTGCTAAGCCGCGGCCGACGACCTGTCTGACGCCGCCACTGATGTCTGCACGCATAGACTGAGGGAAGAGTGACAAAGAGAGAGCGCTAAACATAAACAAGAAGTGACACGGAAGAAGGAAAATAATCTAGAACAGAAGGATGCAAGAGATGGAAGCAGAGACAGCGAGAGGAAAAGAGAGAGAGGAACAAAAAGTAGAGAGAGGGGTTGGGAGACGGAGAGTCGGCGGAAGCCGGGACAGGAGCATAAGAGAGGCAGGTGGAGGGAAGAGAGACAGAAGTACTTCCAATGGCTCTCTGGAGAAACGAGGTGACACTGTGTGTTAAGACTAGCAGTGAAGAGCTGTCCCCTGTGATTCCAGCATTGATAAACCTTATTACTGCACCTGATAACACAGCACACCCTCCAGATCCCACTCCCTCTTTCTCCCCCTTCACCTCCCCTCAAAGCGGGTAAATACCAACACGAATCCAACGCTTTCTCAGTTTATTTTACAGTCAGATTTTTGTCAATTCCCCAATGAAATGCTTTTTTTTTTTTAAATTAGCGTCTAAGAATGGTGATTTCAAAAGGTTCTTGAAAGAGCTTGCATTTGGAATTCAGAAACCATCATTACTTACAGCACATGCACATGGAGGGAGATTACGCACATCATCAATTAAACATTAATTAAACATAATCATGTAGTACATAAAATAATAAACTTCTCAACTTCAAAACTTTCAAGCAGTCAATAGAAACCACTGCAGGGAGAAATGAGAGAAACTTAAAAGAATTCAGCATCCCGACTGTGACAGTATGATTCATTATGGTAGACAGGCTAGTGCTGTACTTGGAGGGGAGGCAGGGTGGTCAGCATGAGACACACTTAATCTACAACACTGTGATTATCCTCAGTGGACCGGTAATTTTATTAATAGAGCTGCACAGAGAGCAGGTCAACGGGCTGACTTCGTGTTTCTGTCTTCTGATTGGCTGCTGATGTGCGTAGGCTAAATGCAGTGCACTTGTTGGAGAGACTCGGGGGAGAACAGGGTCGTATCTATGTTTTTAGTCACTCACTGTGTGCGGCTCTGGGGATGGTGTAATCGTCCGTCACATCAACACTTTAGTCCTGAGTGAAATATTTTGACAACTCCTGTAGCTAGACGATGGATTCCCTTGAAATCTGATACAAATTTTAATCACCCTCAGAGGACTCTACTTGATACTTTTGAGCATACCCATACTATGGTGCCAAAATAAAGACATTATTTCCATTTGTCAAACTCTTTCATTTTTGATGAGATACTGTGAAAAGTGTAAGGGTGGATTTCCATGGAATTTGCTATGGGTAATTATTTTGGTGGTCCTCAGAGAACAAAGTCTAATGAACTTGATGACGGCCCTTTCCTTTAACAGTACCTTATAATCAGACTGTCAACTATGTAAACAAGATATCTAAAATACACCAAGTGGACTGACAATACTTTTTAGATAATAGGCACTGTGGTATGTCTTCCAGTTACACCTTTCCTTTAGGCAATTGTCACTATTTTATGACTGATTATAGTTGTTGCTGTACACAATAGTTTTCCTGTGCAATAGTACCAACACTTCATGTTTTCTCACCTCAGGTTTAACTTTGACTTTTTAACTAAAGTCAGTGTTGTGTTTAGAGAGTGTGCCGCTCACCCCAGGTGATAAAAACAAGAAGTAATTTAGTGATTTAAATTTTGAAAAATGCCAAACGAAACACAAATATATAGATGGTGTAAAGCTGCCGCCTCTAGTGGTATATTAATGCCTTATGAAAGAACCTGAAGCTGTGATGTTTCCTCGAGCATTTCAACTCTATACCTTAAGAAAATAATCGGGAAATGGTTAGAAAACTTCGGACAGGTAAATGTCATTTTCATATTTATCTGCATTAATGTGGACATGGCCCAAGGCTCCCTTCTGGCTACTGGCTGTGACAAGCTAGTCACTGTCACTGTTCTGTGTGTTTTTCAGCATGTTTGTGTGTGTGTGTGTATGTGTGTGTGTGTGTGCGTGCACGTATGTGTGTCACAGAAGCTCCTTATTGGCTGTTGATAGTCGAGTCTCCGCAGAGTGAGTGATGAGGTTTGGAGTGACAACAGGGGGGATGGTGTGAATAGCGGGAGTGAAAGATGGAGGGATGGAGGGTGTCTGAAGAATGGGGGCAGGCGCCTGAGGTCCAATCCCATCAACTGAGGCAATTGTGCGGAGCGAATACTGGAGTGAGGAGGTGGGGGGTGAAGATGAGTTTGCAAAGGAGAGAGAGGGAGTAGGGAAGAGATGTGGTGACTGCACTTCTATTACTAATACTGGACAATTAAGTATAGGGGGTGTTTAAAACTAGAGGAGAGAGCGACTGAAGGAGAACATGTCACACTGGACCTCTACTGACCTTCTCAATGTTATGTTAGAAAAGCATACAAAGATACATTTACATCACTACCATAAGCATATCATAGGTTTTTGGAGCAATTTCCCACTTGTCCAAGCAGAAACTAGTTTAAAATGATTCATAGTAGGAAATATTTGTTGACAACTTAATTTGCAATGTAATAACCTTTGACAACATAAACTTTAATGTTAGTATCTTAAGTCTTAAATGGCTTATTCAATAACCAGCAATCATCAGTCACACACTGTAACCTCTAAAAGAGTGGTGTTTTTTAAAAAAACTAAAATTAGACTAAAAGCAACAAAAGTGAAATGACTAAAATGTAGCTGAAACTAATATACATTTTAATTAAAAGACTAAATAACTCAATCAAAAGCAGATGTCAAAATGAACACTGCTTGAGATGTGATGTAATCCATCCCTGTGTACATTTGAGGCCAGACTTACGTCCATGAAAACGCAAACCTTTCTATTTGCTCTTGCTATCTGCATGAAATTAACATTTGATTTACAAAGGCAGGAGCCAATTATGCAATCAGTGCCTGGGACTGCTGTCTAAATGTATTCTCTCCGATTCAGAGCTTAAAAGGTGCAGTTCAGTGATGAGGTTTATTGAAGACCAGAAAAGAATTTAAAATGTGGTCTAAGGTGAGGTAGAGATCTTGCCACACAAACTTAAAACGGTCAATAGCTGCATTTGTACAGAACAATTTACATCTCATTCTCACACACACACACACACACACACACACCAATGGCAGAAAGCTGCCATGCAAGGTGTTGCCCTGACCCTCTGTAGATAAATTGAGGTTCGGTGCCTTGCCCAAAGACCTTTGACATGTGGAAGGAGGCGGAGTTGAGGTTCAAACCACCAACCCTGTGATCAGCGGACAGCTCGCCCTACCTCCCGATCCTCCTGAGCCATAGTCGCCCTTGGAAATTGCGCAAACCTGAGTAAAACCAGGAGAACACGCATTCAACCCCATTCATCATATCTGCTCTCATTACTTGGCTGGCTTAGTGTCAGCTTTAGTCGGCGTGAGAGTCATGATGAAATGACAGAGTTCATATTATTCATTGAAATGATTTAGATTGGCAACATGGTAGACGGTCAAGTATGATGATTAAGATGTAAAACGTTAAAAAACATCATTCATAGCTGCTTATGTGAAGCCAGAACAACAGTCAGAATCCATCAACATTTTAGGGAAAAGAGAGATCTGAAGCATGACCATGGGCAAATATGCAATACGCCTATAAAATGAGAACACTGCTCAGCTTCCTGACACAGCTCCAATTTTTACGTTTTGATTGAATTACTGTACACTGCAGGCACAGCATTCATGAATCCTTGAGTGGTTTCCTTTTTTTAAATGGCTGTAACTGTGGATTACAATATTATGGAGTCATCCGCGCAGTCTGTATTATTTCCGTCAACAATCAAACGATCTTTGACAGCGTGTCTCCTGAATGCCGACTATTGCATCAGCCTGACAGCTGCCATCCTGAGCCAAAATGGGAAGTGACGGCAGTGAGCATTGTATCAGTTTCGTATTCTCCACCATTCTGCAGAAAAATGCCTTGATAGACTTGCATCACTCTGCATCTGTGTGGACTCATGAGTTATTTGTTTTCATCTGTCTGCCTGACACATTATATGTTTTACCATAAAATGCTGTGTGATGTGTTTGTGATCCAAATCACTTCATTAGTTTAAGCTACGGAGAATGACTACCTACAAAATCTGAATGTGTGTGCAAGTATGTGTGTATAAATGTGCATCTTTGTGCATGTGTGTATATATACACGTGTATGTGTTTGGATAGAGCAGAGGCTTGTTCTATGGAACAGGGTTGTAGGCAGGCGGGGCCTTCCCTGGAGCCTGTCAATCATCCAGAGTGGCGTTGCCTTATTGGCTATTATCTCTCCTGTCAGAAGCTCGGCCGTGCTTCCACCTCAGCACATCAGTCTCTGTCACTTCACATGCTGCCGGTGGATAGAGCCGTGGAGCATGAAGCCACATGATACTGTTATCATTACTTTTAGTGATATATGCTGTTTCAGACTTTATCAACAAATGAAAAAAACACACATATACGTATATATATTCATTTGTTTATTAGAGAGGCATTTACGTTAAAGGTTATGTCATGTTATTTTAAAATTCTGTCTAATTTTCTGAGGCGTCCAATACTTTACCCTCTAATAATAACTACTATCCACCCACACATGCACAGCAGCAACTGCAAAAAGAGTAATTAACACATCCATGTAACAGTAAAATAACACTGCAGTGACAGTGGCAATGGATGCAAATGAATAATTGTCACTTACACAAAGCATACATTTTTAGCAGTTGCACCATCATCATCAGCACATATCATATTAAATTTGATGGTTGGCCTCCTTTTTAGGTTGGCTAAACTTTGTGCGAAGTTTAGTTATGCATTTATTGTTATTATGTTTGTTTTGGTTTCTGTTCATTGCTCATCTTGACACAGTTTCTAAATGTGTAATGCAACATGGGAGATATGCGAGCTAATATAAAACTCACATTCATAATCACCACTGTGAAGGTTTTTCAGCAGTTCCTACTTACAGAGCATCTAATATGCACTGAAGTCTACAGTATGTAGTTAGGATTAAATGATGTGCTAAATGCCCATTAAAACAACAAACTGTTTACCGTAATACACACGGGATTGGAAAATTGCTTGAAGGTAGTGGTGCACTAAGAAGGAACTGGCAAAGTAAAGCTACAATGTACATAAATAAGTTCTCCAGTCAAATTTGAAAATGGAAAAAAATTGTAATCGTTTTGGAAAATATGGATAATATTAAAAAACTAACTTATTTTACCTTTATCTTGACAATCCCAGGATGCATTTTAAATAATTAAATTATGTGCATTTCAGCCACCTGGACTACCCATGGACACGTTTTTCCTCTTGTCCACTCGTCTCTTTAAGTTTTGACTCTGTTTAAAATAACACGACACAAATCATAAAAGCAGAAATCATAAACTAATGAGAGCGGGAGAAAAGTCCCTCTCCTGCAATTCAAACAGATTAGCACACATTCCTAGTCGAAGCTGAGGCCATCTAATATTTATTACCACTATAACTTACTCTGCTGTGTACTGCCAGAACATTTAGCTGCGTGCAGGGAGGCAAGGGGTTAAAAGGGGAACAGCGGTGCCATAAAAGGGACAATGAAATAAACATGACTCACCGTGAAAGAGCTCTTAAAGCCAATATAATCTAGATGACGGGGAAGAGCAGGGTGCCAAAGGTGGTTAACGACAAGCACCCCCATCAGGCTTGAGCTTAGACCTCGTCTCAACAGCCATCGCATCAAGCGCTGTTTTAAGATGGAGGTGCACAGCAATTTGGTAACATTATTGTCTACTTAGACTCTGTGAAAATCAGTTCAAGGTGCACTGAGAGAGAGAGGATAGAAGATGACTAAGACACATAGAGCATACCCTCTCTTATAATATAATTTCCCAACAGCATGTCGGCACTGAGTACAATAATTATTTCATGGATAGCAGGCGAGAGTCTGGGATGAAGCTGCAGACAACTCAGAGTACCATATTCAACACTGAGCTTAGCAAATGAAGAAAAAAACACTGCTGTAGCTTTAAATCCAGCTAGAACCAGTTGTAGCCTGTAGCCAAAACAATATGTGACTCCCCGAGTATGTGCGTGTTAAGAGTGCGTGCAGGCATTTGCAATGTTGTGCTCCTTCAAGAGATAAGAGAAACAATGGATTACTCTCACCTTTCCCGAGCTCTCTGGTTTTAACCTTTAACTGCAATTTTACACGTGCAAATAAACAAGGTATGATGCCGCGATCATACAGGGGCATCTGCACAGTGCATGTCTCAGCATGCAGACGCATAAATATGACAATACACTTAAACATCCACGTGTGAATGGTGATCTTGACATATGCTGGTGACAAACAGCCGCACTAATCACACACTCACAAACAAGCACACACTCACAAGCACATCCTCCATCACGTGGCAGCGACACTGACGCTAGAGGCCAGGCCACTGTGTGCCTGGATGCTTATTTTTCCCCAGCTCAATCCACCTCTCTCCTCCATTCTGTCCCTTTCCATCCATTCTGACGCCACATATGTTTCCTCGAAACGTGTTCACGCAGCTTCAGGGGATGGGGGATGAGGTTAAAGCCCCGTCCTTCCCTTCCCAAGCTTAGCTTGGTTGAACCAAACTCAGAAGCTCCAGCGTTCCCCAGCCTCCTCGCTGCTTTCTAAAATTAGCAAGAGAGGACCACAGCCTCTCTCCTCAGGGAGGAGCAGGCACCAACTGACATGTCTGCATTTTCATGGAATCATCTGGACCGTCATGCCTCCCTCGCGTAAATTTGAGATTTGGAGCACACGCGTGTAAGCTTTGGTGTTTTGCTTTTCTTTTTTTTTTCCCCCAGCACACACGGAGTCACTGTGTGCACGCTGAGATCATGCATGTGCACAGTGAAAATAAGTGAATATACGTGGGAGTGTTTTATGAAAAACAAGTGCCAGCTGCTTTCCAAATCCTGTTTGGCTGCAATCAAATCTACTGATCCTGACATGCTGAGGTAAATACAGAATTACTTCTCATTGAGGAAAGTGGTATTTACTATTTGTGGAGCGAGGCCTGCCCACAGTTACTCTATGCTAATCCAAGCTTGTTAGAGTAACACCACTGACTGTTTGGCCGTCTGGTGAATGGAACTACAAGGGCTTTTCCTTGGGGCAAGCGTGTGTATACATGTAGATACAACACGTAGGCAACTTAATACAATTATAAAGGCGCTGCTTCCTAACCTCTGACCTCCCTAACTGACAGAAGAACATCTCTAAGATGAGAAACCAAACACATCACACACATTGAGAGATGACTGAGAATCAAAACTGATAACTACAAAGTATATGTAACCAAGGATCACTGTAAATCCATGTGAAATCTTACACACACACACACACACACACACACAAAGACACCGAAACACACACTCCCACTCTGCAGTCTAGCTTGGAAGTCAATAACATTATCCCCTCTCCATCTTGGCGACGGTTATTAGTCTGGAGAGCCAAACGGCTCTCTTCAATGACACTCTGGAGATGAAGGGATAAATCATCATACTGAAAGGATGAGTACATGTGGAGGAGTGAGAGAGAATAGGGATGAGAATAAGAGTCACAAAGAGAGAAAGCTATGCACTCAGGCACAGACTCAGATGTAGAGACAGTTAAGTCAGGGTGGTATGACTTTTTTATTTTGTGTAAAGTACAGATGACATGGAGACAAGTCCTTCTGAACACAAGGACTGATGTTCAGCTTCACAAATGTGCGCTGTACCCCTGAGTCTCTCTCTCCTTCCCCTCTCTTTCTCTGTCACACTCACTCTCCATCTCCCTCCCTTTTGCTTTATCGCATCGAGAAAAGGTGCTTCACTTGGCCTGGTACTCTAAAAGCATCCCCTTTGTTACTTTACCCCCCCCCCCCCCGCCCCGTAACTAACTCCCCTCTCCATTTCACCCTGCTTTCGCTCCACTGGGACCCTTCAAAATACAAGGAGAGAGGAACAAACGCCAGAAGGCTTACTGCTAGTTGGATAACACAGTGAACACCTCATGGACTTATGTGCCCTATTTCCATTGTGGTAAGGACAGTGCATGAACAAATTTAGGCTGGCTCCTTGAGTGAAGAATGAGTCATTTTATCGCTTTGTTTGTCAGAATACATACTCAAAAAAAGAAAAGAAAGCATTACTATTGAAATTATCTTTATATAAAAGTTCTTTAATATCAAAATGGTTTAGCCACAGTGACCTTGTGTTTCAGATGAGTATTTTAACTGAGGATGCAAAAAATATTGGAAAAAAAATAAGTTGAACTGAAATTAAAATTAATGTTGTGATGAGGGGAAATGACCTGTCAATGTCTGCAAAATGTTGATGATTGTTGTTGAAAGAGAGACTGCTAACACTGACTTATCTCTCCTTTCATTACGACGAACACGTGAATAAAAGACGTAGGAGCTGCCAATGACTCAGCAGGTAGGTAAATGTAAAGTAACATCTAGTGGAAATCAGTTCTTACTTTAGCAAACTTGGCTAACTTGCATCTAGTTTCTGAGTGGAAGCTAAACCTGAAGCTGTTTTCACAGGTACGTCCAAAAATGGTTTCATCCCCTCCTGAAGAATGGAAAAATATGCAACACCCAGGTAACATCCAAGTGCTTTTGAATGTCTCGAACCAGAGAGGAAGCAACACACATCTGTGAGAACGGTCACGTGTGTGTGGACCAATCTAAGTAAATGCCAATTCCTGTGGGACAGCTGGTTGTATGGTAGAGTGGTCAGCTCCACCCTGCAGGCTATCACTCCAAATGTCTATTTCTGGAGTCTGTGTGAGTGTGCATATGCGTTTGACCAGTTAGAGCTGGTGAGGAGTGCGACTGTTGCGCTACACCAGAGGCTGCTCCATATGGACGAGGGTCTGAAGCCCAGGTGGGGAGGGTAAGGAGGACGTGTGTCTGTGTGTGTGTTGGCCTTGAGGACACTAAAATGATGTAGAACTAGAGACTTTATTGCATCCAAACTTTAAACATGTCCATTGTATTTATAGAGTAGCGAGGATATGAGCTACCTTTAGTGTAATGTTCTGCTGTAAACAACACAAGGAGCTTTGCTGCATTATTCCTGAGCGCCTCCATGACTTCACAGATTTTTAATTGGCTGCCATGCCACAAAATGTCGTGGGAGGATGCTGAGTAAATAACCGCACACATGTCCATCGTTTCATTATTTGGGTGAGTGGATAACGATGGAGATGATGACGATGCTGGCGATGGTGATGATGATGATCGTGACAGTTTATTAAGGTGCCTCTGTGGAACTATGTGAGGGAGCCAGTAAAAGGAGCTCATTTACACTCAGGATACTGGCCAAGAAGGAGGACAAAAATAAAATACAACAAAGAGACAAAACAATAAAGTGCTGCTGCTAAACCTCGGAGGAGCCATCGAGACGATTACAATGAGCTCATGAAATCGCCATTAGAAGGAACACTGGGCTTAGCGATGCATGTTTATTGCACATTTGTGTATCTGTGTGTTCTTTGGTATTTAGACGAACACTTTGTCCACAGTGTGCTACATCTGAAACATTAATGAGCAGCGGTGAGATGAGAAGAGGGAAATTTGCTGAATTGCCATGATGAACACGGTTGATTTGTAATTATTCATGGTGACACATTTAATCTGATGTGGTTGAGGAATCAGGAGGGCTGTGGCTCCACAATGGAAGCTACTGTTACCCAAGCAGGCTGGCTATCTGTACTTCAGCTTTCATTTCCCCCCGAACTGCACAGAGATAAACGATCCACAAACTCGCAGTGTTGAAATATTGTACGTCAGATCTTTTTGCCTGTTCCATAAAAAAGTCATCAAATTATGACAGACTCAAGTAAGAGTGCGTGTGTGTGTGTGTTCAGGCTCTTTGCTTTCAACCATCTCTGGTGGTTTGGATACAAAAAGATGAAATATGTCATTCATGCACTAACAGGAACACACACTTGCCGCAGATAGGCACTCTCACAAACCGCACTGAGGATGACCTCACCAGCAGTAACTGGTTGATTGCAGTACTCCATTAAGTAAAAACTCCAGAGGTTCTCTATTTTTGCACTTCATTGTGGAGGACGCGCAGGGCAGAACACCACATAAACGCTCAAAAACTTATTAGACCGTAAATTTAGACCAGTAATTCATAAAAGATGACCTCAAACCAGGCGACGGCTGAGCATAACGAATGAGGAATTCCGAGGTCGAGAGCTCTGGAAGGAATCGTGTGAGCAGTGTGTACTTGTCAGTGTTTGCGAGTGCATGTGCATATGAATGGAGCTCTTTTATAGAACTTTCAGTTTCAATTTATGATCCATTAACTTGCAATAAGGCCCATACGTTCCCTCCTGCCCCACGAGTCAACAGCGAGGGGAGTGAGAAGGAGATGGAAAAGGGCATTTAGAAGTCGGCCACACAGCTACACAATGCAGCGATTAGTGCTGTTCCGGTCTATGATGCAGCATTTAACAGAACGCCCACATAAGTATGGAGCCAAGGAGGTTCATCCAGCAGTCAAATCATGCTGGATTCTTCATCAACCCTCCCCTCTGGATTTGGACTGCTACATGCATGATCTTCCTATGTAAAAAAAGAAGCATTTTTCCAAATGTCAAGAATGGGTTCATCCAATCAGAACGAGGCTATTAAAACCTGGAGATTATTTTTTTTTTTTTTTTTAGAAAAAAAGGTTAGAACAGCAACCATCTCCCCATCCACTGCCTCTCCAGTGGCTCATAGAGAAGCAGAGTGACACAAAAAGAGCCATTCCTGCAGTGTCTCTGCAGCTCACCTCCTCCCTGCTCATCAATGAGGCTAATAGAGAAGCTGTCCTTTGGATGGGCCTGCATTCGACCCCCACCCACCTCCCAGATAGGCTGCAGGATGGGTTCCTGTCAGTAGCCTGACTGCTTTCTGTCTGTTGAGGCAAAGGGCTTCAAGAAATCCACCTGATCCACTGCTTTAAAGGCTCTTCTATAAGGGGCACAGGGAGAGAGCAGATAGCTGTTTGACAATTCTTTCTCATGATTCTTTTACATTTTTTTTTTTTTTTGGCCAACAGGATGATTTAGGTGCAAAGAGAGCAGCATATTTATATGTTTATTACCATCATTATTATTATTATGTTTATATTTATAGTGGAGTTATACTCTACATGTTCTGTATGATTTTTATGTTGTTTGAAATGATTGATAGTGTGACCTAAGCCATATTGTTGAATTTCATCACTCCTATTGTTATTCACTTTCTGCCTTCTATTTGGGATAACCATGTTCTGAGATTCGGAACTACAGTACCCATAATGTTTTGCATCCCAGCAGGAAGTATAATGTCACCGTGAACTGAATGTGAGCTCGAGGCAAAATTGTACCATGAAAAGTCAAGCTACATGCTACATGCAGCTGTTAGCAGTTCCTGTTTGCACTGTAACAATAGAAACATGTAACTATCATTTGGTTAGTGTTGATACTGAAGAAAACTTCCAAACATAATGATCATTTTTTTATGTAAATTGCACCAATAAGATTCAAAGGGTCTTTGTGCTAAGATGATCAGAGGTGCTTAAGAGCAGTGGGTCAACTGTCTTCATGGGGAGTACCTGTGTATGTTTGTATAAGCTTATTCTCATGCATGCTACTGCTAGTGTGCTGAAAAGACGAGTAGCTGAGCAAAAAACTAAAAGAAACTGCTGGACTGTAAAGTTTGCGTGAAATATAACTTGAGTCTGGTTCCCAGGGCATTTTTAAAATATGTATTTCTCAAGGTTCTTGGGAATTTCATTGCATTTGATGCATTAAAGGAGCTGCAAACCAAAGTCAAAGTGTAGTAGATATACATCAAGCTGAAATCCTTGTGTAAAATAACATTTACAGAACATGAGAATCAGCACTTTGTTCGTCACAGTCAAATGTTCCAGATATGAAAGCACAGAACATTGTGTGGAGGAGACAACAGCCTGGAATCTGGACAGATGATTATATGTTTATGCACGCATATCAACATATGCATTTAAGTTAGACACGTGTGTGCACACATACTCGTGCGTGCGTGCCTTTCATTGTCATGCAAGCATCACTGGTATTGTATGTAACAGAATACATGCTCAGGTCACTGTCCCTTCTCTCATTGTCAAAACAATAACATGTTCTCACAGCATGATAACCTGGCAACAGCAAAGATCAGAAGTAAAATGGCTGCTGCCAAAAATATATTTTAAAAAAAAGGTTTGTGTTGTGATTTGCACTTTTTCTTCACAGCGTGGCAATGAAGATGAGGTTCTTATTCAGGGTTAAAGAGGTAATCACAGCATTTTCTTGAGCAAACTGAAGCATTGTAAAAACACTGCCAGGAAGAGAAAAGCAAAGAGGAAAAATCAAATAGTGGCTAAATCAACAAACTTGAAACAAGTGGTGCCATGAATATTTCCGTTATCCCTGAGGGTAATACTACATTCTGCATATAGTAGTCTTTTTTCTCTCGCTCCCCTCTTTTCTTCTCTACAGCTTGACTTCAAAGACAAACTCTCTTGCAGAATTCAAGTCAGGTGGCGGCGGTGGTGGGGGGATAAAGCACGCAATATGCTGAGTGCATGCCATATCACACATCTCTCACTCTTTTATGTGTTAATCACCATCAGTGCAGCAGTGGATGGAAGACGAATGAGAATCTAATGAAGATTTAGGTCGTGGGAAGTGACTGGCAAAGCCTGTCTCCCCTCTCAACCCCCGCCAAAGACTCCTTGACATCTGCTCGCACTGTAATTTGTATTCACTTCTGCTACTATCGCAGAGTGTTGGGGGCATATGCCACATGAAAGGAAAACATTCTGACCTTTCAAGCTCAATCATAAAATGTGACGACGGCAAATAAACGGGGCCACCCCCCACCGTAAACTCAACTGGTGATTCTTTTAAACGTCTGCGAGGAGGAGCCAAGTTGGATAAGGAACTTCATCAGCACCAGAGGATGAAGTCCCGTCTAAATCATCAAAGTTAAATCAGGTGCAGTAGCCCGTGACGCCAATAAAGTGTCACTTGGGAGTGAGGTAGGAGATGGGGAAAGAGACTGAGACAAGCGCCCTAAGAAAGCACCCAGCTTTGATATACAGTAGGAGGAAGGACCTCTCTCTTAAAAAAAATAAAATAGAAAGCTAGGCTTGAGTCTGGCAGGCAGAGAGCTCTATCAGGGCCAAGCCACACATCTATCAGCGAAAGGCACTGAGGCTATTGGGGATAAGGCATGGAGGCATGAAGAGAGGCTATTTCCATGGGGAGTCCTTGGAGAGGCCAGGCCCAACCTGCTAGTGTAGCCCAGCAATGAGAGGTCTCTCTAGGGGACTGCAGAGGATAAAAGGGCCCCGGCGGAAGAACTCTCACGTCAGCACTTCAATCACGCCTAATCCCTGCTTAGTACACCCACTGCTATGGAAAGAAGAGGGAGAGGGAGAGGAGGGGAAGTGTGGAGTGAAAATGGTGAGAAGGGAGGCTAAGAGAAATAAAGATGAAGAGAAACAGAGGAAAGATAAAAGCTCTGAGAAAGGAAAAAAAGACAAAGAGACAGAAGGAGATGAGAGACAAAAGGGGAAAAATTGCCAAAGGAAGCATCAAAGGTGAGCAAGTGTGTGAAATTGAGAGTGAGGATGCAAACTCGGGCGTGATAAAAGCAGCGGTGCAGCCTCTGCCAACACATGCATATTTTTGTCATTTCAAATCCTATCCAGGTCAGAAGAAATCAGAGCAAACAGAAGTGATGCATGAAATATTAATCATCATGAATGTACATGTGTTTTGCGCGAGAAATAATTAATCGCGTGAGTGATAGCAAAATTAAAACTTCAAAGAAAATGACATTCATAAAAATGTACTTTAAGTTGTAAAATCATGGCAGTTTGGAAAACGCAGCAATCAGGTTTTTGTTTTTTTTTACTCACACATCAAATTACAACAAGGCACTGTGGGTCCATTTTAAGTAGGGTGAAAGAGGATATGCTTGGCTGTCTTTTCGAAAGAAAAGTCCCTGCCACACCACCAGAAATATAACCAGAAAACCAAGTGTTCCACTTGTCAGACAAATTACATGTTCCTGCTGTATTGGTCTTCTTCTGAGACTGCTTGTGTTGTTCAGCAGTGGATAGGATTATCCCAAAAATGGCAAAGTGATACAATCTCTCTCTCTCGGATATAAAAGAAACGGTGGCACACAACTGGAAAGATACATAAAATGTATTTTCAAAAAACAGCCCTAGCAAAGGATGGAAGGGAGGCATACGAACATACACAGGACTCGATGGGGGGAGAGAGGGATGGAAATCTGATCTGTTGACCTGCGGTTACTTTGCAGAGACGCCACAGGACAGCAGCAAACATCTAAACCTAATCTGATGAATGCTGTGCATATGTACAGTAAGTGTGTGTCTGCGTGCTTGCATGTGTGTGTATGTACATCTGTGGATGGAGAGATGGAGCTGCGAGAGAGGAGAGGAATGAGGGATGGAGATGGAGCAGATGGACGAGGGGAGATCAGTGAAAGAGGATTACGGCACGTCAAACCATCATCGCACTCATAAAATCGGTCCACCCACACTGCTTCAGAAGCTTCAGAGCCAATGTAGAGCAGGGATAATTTAAGGCCCACAGTCGATCTCCCTCTCTTACTCCTGATAGTAAACTACTGCTGAGGGGGAATGGACAGAAGAGACAGTTTAAATTAAGCGCAGGGATTCTACAAGAAAGGGCGATTGAGAGTACGTCAAGATAAATTGTAAAGGGTGATTGTGCAGGAAAAGCTGTGAGGGGATTTCTAGGCAAGAGGTTAACGGCTGTGTTTGTATTACTAAATCGCAAAAACAAGGACTGAAGACAGACATAAAGTGCTGTGTATGCTCACACTTGTGTGAGGGGAAGGGAAAGGGCTGCATGTGCTAGAAATGTTGTGTTAAATCTACAGCGGAGGCTGAGTGCTTTTGGCATTTACCTCACGTTTGATTTTTACTGAGAACTGCAGTGTGATTATTAGTCCCCAGTAAAATGTTGACTAGCGTGTGGAACTTTACATTAACACAAACAGAAAATCAAAAGAATCAAAGCTGCTTTACAGTTAACATGATTTGTACCTTCCCTGCTGCCGCTTGTTGCTCTTGACAGAATCTGACAACTTCTTTTATTATTTTTTTTTCCCACCAGCAAATTTTCTCAGGGTTAGCTTCCCTCCAGCAGAAACATAAGCTTACATCCTCTGAGCTTTGAGCAGTGAGAGAAAAATGATGTAAAATAGGTTTCCTTTAAAACAACATTTCAACATTCACTCAGTACCAGCAATGTTCGCCACAAGGGATCTACAGGGAACATGACCAAATCGAAATATTTAAAGAAGACGGTTGTTGATAAATCTTCTCTGCTAGGTGAATTCGATAGTCCCTGGCAAAACATGCTGTTAACACAGTTGCACTTGCTCCTTAATAAACATGAACAATTAAAGAATATTGATGATTCACTTTTTGTCTTTCTGTCTGTCTACTTTGGGCTTTTTTCTTACATAACTGAACAATTACTTTCTATAATGTATTTATTATTTGTCATATCAACCAAAGATCAACTCAAAATGCTGATTGTACTGAATGTGTTTCAGCATAATGATCAGCACCAGAGGCGACTACCAGTGTCTAGAATAAGGTCCACATTATCCTATAAAGAAGTGGTGTCAGCCTAATGGTCAAACCACACTGAAAATCAAAAATGTTGATCCGAAAGGCTACACACAAAGTCAGGGTAAAAAGCCCGCCAAGAGAGGGAGGGGACGCCATATTGTTTACGGAGATAACGCCGCACATTTTCAGTTTTGCCTGGAAGGCAATTATAATGTTGCACTCTGGCAAAAATGACAGAAATAGCTGCGTTAAGGACAACAAAACAGAACTAGAGAGAGTTCAAACCCAACAAGCTCGTCTGACAGAGTATACTGGCCTCTAATGCTGTCTCACTGAGCATGAGCGAGCATTTCAGCACCATGGACAAGGCCACCTTCAGTCTGTTCCAGATGGACCATTCAGGGCCCACTGCAGCTGCTACAACCTTGAATTAAACTCACAATGAAATGGAAAATGAGTTTTATGCTAATCGTTCAAAACTGGATATAGGATGTAACCTAACAATAAAATTCTGGGAATATTACAGAAATTTGATTTTCTCACCTTTGACGCCAAATTAGTTGTGGCATTTGATGAGCAGTGGCTGCAGCCTGCCAGCACTTAGCGTTTCTTAGGGCATATGTAACTCTGTCTTTTAGATAGTACAAAGCTGGTTACAAAAAGCTGGGATGCTGTGTGACATGAAAATTTAGCCTGGAGGACACATGACTGTGCATGACTACCAAAAACAATCTGAAATGTGGATTCGTCAGACCATAGCACAGTTTTTCCATCAGTCCATCTTAGATGAGCTCAGACCAAGAGAAGTCGGAGGTGTTTCTGGATGTTTTTTGATATCTTAACTTGCATTTGTACATGCAACTATGAATGAACTGTGTTTACAGACAACAGTTTTCCAAAGTGTTCCCGAGCCAATCTAGAGGTATCCTTGAAATAGTCTGTCACGGATATTCAGTATTGGTTTTCGGCCTTGCCCCTATTTGAAGGGATCAAATTCAGAATGAGTGTATATTTACAACAAACAATAAAGTTTATCAGTTACCAGAACATTACAGTAAATAGCTTACTGTACTTTATTCAGGTGAAAAATAATTTGCAATTCATTAAATTAACTTTTGGAATTGGGGTTTAAGTTTACATACAGTATTACTATTAATACTGAAGACCAGGGTCACACTGACAATGTCCGTATGCAAATTAAGTATAAGTTTAACATGTTCACTATCATAGTGTTAACATCCTACCATTTGCTAATTAGCACTACATACAAAGTACAGTTGAGACTGATGGCAATGTCATGTGATTTGCAGATAATTACAGTCATTACAATTCCTCTCAAGGGGCAGATGGACATCTGCAACAAATTTCATGACAACACGTCCGATAGTTGTTGAGAGATTTCACTCAAATGCACAAATGTCAACCTAATGGAGGTGCTACAGAAAAAGTCAAGGGCTCACAAACGTCAATAGGCTTCATCCTCTGGGGAACATCAATGTCTGTAGAAATTTTAAGGCAATCCATCAAATAATTGCTGAGATATTTCAGTCTGGAACAAAGCGGTAGACCGACTGACACTGCCATCCCTAGAGCCACACCACTTGTGCAGCTTAAAAAGCTCGTCCTTCCCTGTGCTTCAGGTCACTATTAACATTTTAAATATTAGACCAAGACCACAATCGTTCCATAATCTTAACCAAGTGCTGCAAGTGCCTAGACATAACCATCAAAAAGTTATTCATGCTTGAATTGTGAGAAGGGTGTATTATTTTCATAAAAACTGTCCTTGAACATGTACGGTAAAATGCATGGAAATTGAGTAGCTCTACTTATTCTGAAAATAACATACCGCACGTCTCTCAGTTACATGTCTAAAAGCCATGGAGCAAAAAGTGAGCAAAAAAGCCTAGAGGCACAAGCATACATGTCTCTGCAAATACGTATGTACTTATATCATATATTCATAGAACAGGCTTTTCCTGGCAGCCAGTGTGGCCTAAAGAGGTGAAGGCTGGAGGACTGGTGCCCCTAGAGAGAGGGTCTCATCTTCTCTTTGAAGGCCTGCCAACAAGGAAGCATTCCTGGCCCACTGGTCAATTATCTAAACACTCTCATCCCATTCCACATCTCAACCTACCAGCTGCCCACCAGAGAAAAAAAAGCAGAGTAAATGATCTCTGACAAGGGGACGAAGGAAGGATTAGTCAGTTTTCCTACTCAACTTGCGTCACATGCATCTATGCAATTCCAATCACTGATACTTTCCCATGAGGTCACACCCGCTGATTTCCCACGTACCTGCGCTATCACTGCTAAGTCGTGCTCAAAATGGCCGATGATTAACGCCATCTGCGGTGGGCGGGCGCCACGCTAACACTCTGGAACGGAATAGATGGTGCATTCCAGGTCCATCTGTGCCTGTACATACAAATATGTACAGCGGGGAGGTGCACAGCCACGCCTGTGTACTCACATGTGCTGTATGTATGCACAAAAACACACTCAAACACTAGAATACACACAGAGGGAGAGAGAGAGGTGGGGATAAGAGGTGGAACACAGGCGGCTCCAACCCCTATTGATAGCAAAGAGGCTTGGACTCCCTTTTTCAATAAACACTTCATGTCCCTGGCACTCTTTCTCAGCAGAAACACTCTGCAGCATATCCAAAACAGCGAGAGAGCAGGAGGATATTAATTAGCACAGCGCGAGATGGGTCCGTTTAAAGAGGCACGGATTTGCCCGGTGTTTGATGAGTTGTCATCAGGTCAGTAAAAATAAACACATTATATGGCCTGTGAGAAGTCAGATGGCTTCACCAGAGCAGAAAAAGAACAGGAGAAGCGCTCGGGTACATGCCGCAATTAATATGTCAGAGAGTTTCTTTGAAAATGTCATAATGGATTTTGTAATTGTGACTCATTCAGCTGATTTGAGTCACAATTATATGACCTTGAGGGAAATGTGTTGTCTTTAAAGACGCACACTTTGCTTCTGACAATTGAGTTAATGACTATCATGTATATGTCAGCTTGGAGGAAAAAGCAGGTATTACATGCAGAGGTAATACACTTACACCTTCTCTTGTACTCCAGGCTATCTCCATCCCTCCATTATTTATGTCATCATAGGCATTTAGGGTTTATTACGAACAATGGTCAAGACGCTGGAAGATGTTTTATTTGAGTGACATAATAACACTCTCTGGCAAAGAGGAACAGGAAAATTATGCAGTTTTCGGAAGAGCCATTTGTCATCATCCTTTTTTTTCAGCTTTCTGGTTGGCCTTCTCTGCTGTGTCTGTTTGTTTATCTGCTTTTTTTTTTTTTTTTTTTTTTTGCTCCCCTGTGCTAAAAGGAGATGAATCCATTTTGTGCTTTAGTGTGTGGGAAAAATTCCAACACCAAACGTTTTACAGCCCTCCCTCTTCATGGGAGCTAAGAGGAGCTCAGCTATTTTTGCTGCGGGGGAGACGAAGCGAGACGAGGCAAGTGGAAACGCACGCTTGCTCGATGTTTGGCTGCTGGTGGAGATGGGAGGATGTGAAAAGACAAATGGCTTTGTTCTTCACAGAGTTGCGGCACTACAGAAACACCTTTAACATTTACCTTTCACCACAAAAAAAAATACAAACATAAGGGTAAGCCTTTTCATTACAGCATGTATGCCATGACAGTGCACATACGGACACATGCAGAAAAAGCTTTGAAACCTCCCTCACACACACTTGACAAGAAGAAAAAGGACTGTTCGTGGGGAAATTGTGCAAAGGGAGAGAGGGAAACAGGTGATGGAATTCATTTATAAACAAAATGACAACCAGTCCAGTCAAAACAGAGCTGGAAGACAGCTCAAAAGGAGGACTGGGAGGTGAGGCTGAGATTGGAGAGGGACTGTGGGCTACTGGGAGGCTGTGGCTCCCCTTAGCATCTGGGTGAAGTTCATTAAACACTGGGTCTGTTGTAAAGAGACTTCATTATGAACCAGACCCAGAGCATGTGGGAACGTCTGAGGCTGATGCTCCAAGGTCACAGCTCGTCCCCAGGGTCGGGGACTTTAAAAACGAGGGATTGGAGATGATAATGATGAAGCTGATGATGACAATGATGATAGATGATGCACAGACACTGAAATCCTTTTTCTGCTTTCCACTGTGTCTTTTAAAATGTAATAGAACAGAGGCATGACCATACTGAGTCAATGGCCAGTGACAGAACTGGAAATCAAGTGTTCAATGTGACATGGCGTACATACAGAGAGATGTTTCATATCTCATTACCCGCACATACTATTATCTAACACAGCATCCAGGTGAGACATTGAATTTCACTGTATATATCATATATAGAACGAGTGACAGCTGAGGAGCGGGAATAAGCCTGGCTGTGAACAACCCTGTCTCACAGAAATTATGTTAACCTTCTTCTAATTTGCAAAACAAATATGGTTAGAGAGAAACATAATGCCGCATGAATTACATTTTTTTTTATCTACATAATGAGGAATTGTTGTTAATTGGTGTTAATGGCCACATCTGCAAAACATATTACATTTTTGTCCCAACAGTATCCACTCTTCCACAACAATATCCACTGACAGCAACTAAAGCATGATTAATGTTTTTTAAGCTAAGTGGTCTTGCTCTAGGGATGTTGATCAGTCAGTCGCTATGAAATTTGTACAGTTACCAGATACAGTGCCCAACGAATGATTCCTAATGGTTTTGGTGATCCCCTGATATGTTTTCTAGCACCACCAGCAGGTCAGTTTTCACTCTAAAACAATAAAAAACTAAAATCGCTCTAACATCTCACCAAATTTGATTGATTGCATATATTATTGCTAATTCACAAATGTTAGCATGCTAACTGGCTAAAATAAGATGGTCAACATATAACATATATATATATATATATATTGTGCATTGTGGGAAATGTAGGATCCAATGTTTCTGGAGCTTGACTTACAGGAAAGACTAAAAGTCAGGATATCATAGCCTCTGCTGCATTCATTTTGACAATTTTTTTTTTTTTTAACTGCCTGTTAGGAATTGCACAACTTTACTGTGTGAAAGTGCAATACTCAATTAAATGTTTCATCAGAGCACTAGTTCTTTGTGCGACAACCTTTCTAAGGATTATGTTTGATCTAATAATGTGGTTTCTCATCAGAATTTGGTCTCGGTGTCCCATTTGTTCCCTATCTGCTCTATTTTTCCCCCCCTCCTGCCCATGATCCCACCATGTGATCTATATGTGTCAAAGATGATTTATACAATCTCAGAGAGAAATAATGTTCCTTCAAATCATTAATCTTTGGTTTTTAACAATCGGCGACGTGCAGGGTATATCAGAGAGTTAGAGAATATAATACAGTGTATCGCCGGTCCTACATGAATGAGAGTATCCATAAAGGCCTGTCAGATTAGGTGTGCCAATTCCTCAGTCTGGATTTATTATTATTATGGGCCATGGAATGCTGTTGAATACTGCTTGCATGCAGATGAGGGGACCGACACCGAGACGTCAGACCAGATCACACTCCATTAAGTTCCACCCTGGAGAGTGAGTGTGTGTGTGTGTGTGTCTATGTGTGTGTGTGTGTGTCTATGTGTGTGTGTGTGTGTGTGTGTGTGTGTGTGTGTGTGTGTGTGTGTGTGTGTGTGGAGGGGGGTCAGCCATTTTATCTGGTCATGTATATGTGGAGGATGGCGGGTTAGATGTCCTGTTGATAAGTAGAATGTGTACAGAGTATGAAACATGTTTCAGGGAGTGGCTGGCTGGAAAATGCATCCGCCTGTGTTCTCGTTAAGCCTCAACAAACAGGAAAAAACAACTCTATCACAGATGCTCTGCCCAAAAAAGAAACAATATCGAGACAAAGGGAGACTGCAGAGGAGGACAGCGGCAACAATTTGCATTCATATCCAAGTCCTCAGCTCTCCCCCAGATGTTGGCAGGACAATCTAAAGCTACGAGTGTTTGTTCTCCTACAGCTTTTATCCCTGCATACACTCCAACCATTAGCATGACTTTAAGCACACCTTTAGCATGTATGAGTACCCACATAGCAAACAAAGCCCTGGAGCTGCTAAAATGCAACTCATATCTTCTCTCTTACTGCTCGCCATATTTCCTTTCTCTTGAACTTTATTCTGTTTACTTTCACTTCCCTCATCTCCCGCTTTCTGTTAGAGCTTTCCTCCACTTGCGTCTCTAGATTTGCTCCCCCCATCGCATTGTTTCTTTCTCACTCTGTTGCATTGTTTCTCTTTCCTCGCTTTCTTCCTCTACATCTCTATCTCCACTTTGTGCCGGTTCAAGAGACACCTGTGGTGACTGTGTACACAACCTTGCTCTTATAAGATTTACAAAAAGGCAGAGCCGCACAGTTAAAACCACTGGCTTTTTAAAAGAGGAAGAGCGACTGAGAGACAGATAGTAGAGGACGGGAGGGGAGTCTGAAGGTGAGAAAAAAAATATTGACTTTTACTGTTCAATGATGAGTCAATGTTTGAAGTTTGAAGGAAGTTTTGCCTGAAAGCTTAGATGTTTCGGGGTATTGACTGCAGAGAATAATGGCTGAGGACTACAAATGAGGGATGAGAATAGACTAGATGGACTTCTGCTTCAGAGTATGTAATATTTCAGATGAATACACAAAATATAAAATGTTAATGGCCTGCCATTGCCAGAAAGTAAAATGCTAATGGTTTGCTATTTATTGCTGTGTAATGGTCTGGAAACTGTTGATATTTCTTCTACATGATGATTCTGAAATGATACAGGTAAGTGCAGAAAAACAAGATCTAATATTTCATCAAAGTTCTTCATGCTGCCACCACTCAGCTCAATGTGAAGAGCAAAAAGAGAAAAAAAAACTCTGGGTCAAACTTTCCAGAGCAGACCCAGCTGTCAAAAATCTATACAGCCTAAAACAAAGTTGCCTTGTCTCAGAAGTCCCACGGTTGATAGTTCTTTTGGTTTTCTAGTATGTGGACTTGGGCTTTTGCTTTGTGCAGTAGAACTACAACTTGTGTTGCAGCATTGTTTAAAAGAGCTGCAAATACTTTCAAATACAAGTATTTCCCTACACTGAGCCTTGTCTCTCCACGTGAACTGACTTATTGTATCCCCAGTGCAGGTTAAGACCAATAAAGATAAAATAGAGATTAAGAGAATAATCAAAAAAATGCTAACGTTAATACTAATCCATTTTTGAGAATAAGTTGCCAATGGGTTGCCAGTTTCACTGTGTGCATAGCAAGTTTTGTCAAGGGCTAATGCAGTTGGTTATGCAGGTTTTGGAAGCGTAGGCTACTGGTACTGAATTAATTAACTGAATCATTTTAACCACAGGATCATGGACACACATTGATTTATTTTTATTGTGAAATGGAATTTAATGTAAAAACACCCACAAAGTTGCTCTGCTGCATCACTTTGCCTCTGGTACAATAAGTAACACATTTTAATGTTTTTTAAACTCTGTTCTGTTTTGGATGGCCACATACCCGCACATAGAGAAAGGAAACAACAGACCAGCCACACAGGTGCACACAGCTTTTCATTATCCATGTAGTAGCTGCAATTGATTACAATAGATGCACTCTGCTGCGGCCATCCATGTCCCATGTATTTTTGCTACATACAGCCATGCTAGCAACTCTGTCAGGCTATGCTTTGATTAGGCACTGCATGCTTTGAGCTAAATGCTACTGTTAACATGATAACATACACACAATGACATGGTTTATATGCTAATGTTTAATATGTAATGATTGCTGTGGTCGCTATATTAGTTTAGCATGTTAGCACGTAACAGTTTTTAATGGTAAAATACCAAATATTAGTTTCGGAACATGACTTCATCATTTGTACTCCTTTGAAAATCTATCCAGGAGACATAACGGTTAACTTTACCAGACCAAGTGAACTAGTCTTAGGGCTTTTGTGATAACCACAACAACTAATTACAAGCCAATTGCAGGAGATGACAAGCCACAATTGTTTTTTTAAGGTGGAAAAGCATGCCAGAGCGGCTAGGCTGAAGACACTCGACACAGCACAAAGATTCTCTTTCTGCTACTAAATATTCCTCAATTTACAGAATTCACAAGCACAGAAGAGCCACAACAGTCGAATCTGAATTTTCCCCAGGATTACAATACCATGCAGGAGAAAGTATGTAGAGTTCCTCACTTATTAACACCAGCAGTCTTTGAGTAGAAAACACCATCTGGGGCACTAATTATCCCAATTTGCGACAGGTCCCACAGCTTACCTGGGTTTCCAGTTTTAAAAAGTTAACTTAACTTTCAGCAAGATGCGTACCATTGTTAGCCTCACATTGGTATTCATGCTGAAAGTCACCAGTTAACATCATCGCTCACTAGTTAAACTGAAACACTGGCAGACCCAGAAGGCAGGAGAAGTGTTTGCAGGTGATTAACACCAGCAGGTTCTGAGATAAAACATACTAAGATGAAACTTTATCCGGCTGTACACCTTACAAAGTAGTTTGCAAAAACAAAACAAATGGTGCTGATACCGTGCCTACCGTGCTGTAGGGTGAATTCCTTCACGGCGTCAGCCCTAGCTTTAATGAAAATCAGTCACAAAAGTCACTTGTCCAAACCAAACTACTATATGAATAAACAACACCAAGGAGCACTCATTGCCTCCAGGTGGCACTAATGTCAAAATTGCAGATGCTATTACTTTACATACCTGTAGATGGCACATATTGGCACGTCTACATTTCCAGGACTGAACTGTTGTCACTTTATTATGCAGACCTGCTTCCAGAGATCACCTTCAAATTAAAATGAGTTAATATATTAACTCATCTGCGGCTGCGTCAAGAAATAAGGACTTAAATTTGTGCCACAACAAAGTGAATGTACTGCTGTCAAACATCAGTTGGTGTTCAAACTGTTTTAAGTGCAGCAGAGCTTATCGCTTAGGGATATTTGTCAGCTCAGTGATATTAACTGCAGCGTTCAATAGAACCTGACCTCAAACATCACTCCATCTTAGGTGCACAGTCTGTGGCATAACAAATTTAAGCACATGCGCGCCCCAAGCAATATATTCTTTTTTTAGGAACTTGCATTTACAAAAATATGCAATGTGTAAAGCTTTTGATTTAAAAAAGAGGAAGGAGAAAGGCAGAAATACAGGGATAAACAAAGATAAAGCAACACGGAGAAGAAGACAGAAAAGCAGCGACAAACAGAAAAAAAAAACAAAATAAAAAATAAATAAATAATCAAAAAACAGAGGGGCAAGGTGTCAGCAACACAAGAGTCTCTATCCCATCTGGAAAAGGAAAGATGAATGACGGAAACTAAATGAAATGCCACTCTGGGTAATGGGAAAGAGCCGGCGTCAGGAAAGCAGGTCACTTGAATTGCAGGGGATGTTCTTGAGTGGCTTTGCCCTCGGGCCTTGTGCATTCAAGCTTCCTTCTCAAGAGTCGATAATATTAGCTCTAACACACACACATACACACACACACACACACACATGCAGGCAGTGCACTAGCTACTGCAGGCTACTTGTGTAAAAATCTGTATGCTTTTTTTTTTTTTTGCAGGTGACAGCAAGAACCAGCTCAAAACTAAATCTATTTTTTATCTTCACTGGGTGTTATAATGTATACAGAGCAAAGCATAAACTGTAACCATAGTGATGTTAATCATCATGGAGGTGATGATGTGCTCTGTCGTGCTTCTTCTCTCTCCTCTCTGCATTCTTGGCTCTTAATGCCTCAATCTCTGACCTCTTCTTTTTTCTCTGCCTTCATCCTCCAACCCCCCACCCCATCCCTCTGACCTGGATTATGCATTTTTTCAGCTCCCTGAGCTGAACAATACGCTCCGGCATATTAGCATGCAGCTCAAACCAAAAAAGAAGAAATCCTGTTCAGACCTCTCCTCTCTGTGTCTGTCCCTCGTCCTCTCTTATTCCACCCCATGGCCTCAGCCCTCCATCTTACACTTTGTGACTTTCACATCTGCTTTCTGGTCACTCTTCATTTCTGTTGCTTTTCTCTTTATCTACAAGACCACCATCTATCTTATTCTCTCTTATTATTGTCTTAAATTCCTGAGTTGCTGTATTGTCTCTTCCCTGTGATCCTTTATTTCTCCCTTCTCTCTTTTCCCTTCTTTAACCCTCTTTCACTTTCATTAGCCCTGCCACATCTTTCTACATTGCTACCCCTCCTCTCCCCCCCACACACTTCCTTTCCGTTCCTTCCTCATTCTCACACAGTCGCCCACACTTCACTGCCCTGCCGCTGGAGTGCTCGAAAGGGGGGGAGCAGCATGCTTCATTTAATGACAATAATTAATTCTCCTTCTCCCAGTCTTAATGAGCCAAATCAGTCACAAGCCTGAAAGAGAGAGAGAGGGGAGGAAAATAAAATGAGGGAGTGAAGGAATGAGACAAGTGGCTCTCATCCCTAATGCCTGTAAACGCAGCTCCGGCAGCCACCCGCAGCTCAGCTTCACTCAAACTTTGTGAACCGGCAGCTTACTCACCTGGTGATCAGATACCTCTCTGAGTCTCTAAAGCCGAATCTGGACGACAGACAATTTCAAAAGTGGGATAAGTTTCTTTTAGACACACTCCTAACCTCTGATCGTTGTACTCCAGGTGATGAGTTATCTCTCTGTTTCTTCTCAAGCAATTTAAAGCCAACCCTTTAGTAGCTACATTTATGCCTCTCACCTCTTTCCTCACAAGAGCTCATTAACTGATGATCTTTAGCCTCTTCTTATGTGGTGTTTAATAATATAGAAGCATCTATGGTTTCGTATTCTTGGTTGCTGCTCTGATGATAATGCACTAGGGCTGCTACTCGGATTATTTTCATTATCGATTATTTTCTAGATCAGTGGTTCTCAACCTGGAGGTCGAGACACTCAAGGGGGTCACAAGATAATTTCCAGGGGTCATCAAATGTTTGTAGAAGATAAAATAAAATAACATTGTGGCAAGCTGTGCAGAATGAGAGACAGGAAGCTGCTCAACCCTTTAATGACACTCAACACAGGGGAAAAGATAATATACTACAGCCTATAGACACTCTGTTTTATGCATGTTAATGGGCCCAGTTACCTCAGTATGATGATGTATTTCTTTCTATTATTCAGGGTTGGTACATCATTTACCTGCCTTCATCATCACATCTTAATTGTGACTATAAATGCAAATGCTAAAACTAAACTGATTACTCTGGGCGGCCACGACTTTAAAAGGTTGAGAACCACTGTTCAAGATTAATTGATCAATCATTTGATCTATAAAATAGTTAAAGCTGTCCATCCCAATTTCTTCAAGGAAATGCCTTCAAATATCATAAATGTCCCGATGTTCAGTTTATTATAATAGAAAACAGAGAAAAGCAACTAGCTTCTTATCATCTTTAACAGCATCAGATGTCTTGTCCCATGTTGCATGAAGATAAATGATGCATACAAACGTACTTGTCATTCTCTGACACACTACAGGTCATACTCATTTAGCCAGCAGCGAGTGACACATACACCAGTGGACATGACTGACCATTAAGAAGCATTAATTCCTGCATCCCCACCGTTTTGGTTAAACAGTCTACAGTCTGGCTCCAGTTACTGGGACTCTAAACCGGAAAGCTCTTTTCTAAGCTAGAAGCTATGAATGACTTTCCAGGTCAAAATCAAGAATATATAGCCTGGGGCGCTGTGGTCTCTCTGCAATCCAAACCAGATTGTTTTACAAAGGATAATTTGATGTAACTGACAGCTCAGACAGTAAAATGGAGTTATTTCTGATGAGAGAACAGCCCCCGACCACAGGTCAGGTTTGCAGAGACTGTTTGGCTGGTGTGCACATTCGACACAAAGCACAATTTTGTGCATACAAATTATCTACCAACCAATTAATCATGAAGGCCAAGCTTTAAACAAGATTCAGTTGTGTAAAATGATTAGTCTCATTATTCAGAGGCAACTAACACTTGCACCAGGCAGAAAAGGGGTCAAATTAGGATCACTATAAAATTATAACACACAAAAAGAGCCTGATTAAAACAAAAAGAGCCTTATTAAAATGGCTGTAAAACTTTTGATTTTTTTTTTATAATGTTGCTATGGAAACTTTGTGGAAATAAACTTGAAAACATCAAGTTTAAAGTTATAATAATATTTTACTCCTGGCTGATTTGGCGACACCTGTGGTTACTAGTGGTAATGTTAAGAACACCTTATATATATATATACACGTATATCCCAGGACACTCACTTTGAGCAGCTACTAAAGATAAAATGAATTGAATGATCAACGTGATTAGATACTTTTGGCTGAGCAGTTGGCACCTTGCACGGCAGCCAATGAGTGGTCCGAAGACTAGAAAGGCACTATATAAGTATAGTCCATTAACCATGTTTCCTCTTTAAAATGCCTGGGACTGCCATTTGAATTCAGTGTGGGGATGGTGGACTCCGCCACTAACAATGCAAAATATGATATAAAGAGAAAAAAACTTCCCTCTAGGATTTATAAGATGACAAGCATTTACCTAATGGTTTATAACACATTGAAATTTAGCTGTACACAGCTACACAGGACATTATTCAGTTCTTGTTAGTGTACAGTATTTGTCAACAACTATAATTTCCACTATCAAGGCATATACTATTATACTGTTTGTTTTATACAGCAGCATTCAGTTGTGGGGCCTAGAGGAGTTATATTTGTAGACAAACAAATACATAAATACTTATAAATGTCAGAAAACTACATTATATTCTGTTATTTATTTACAATGTTTATATACTGCTAAATGGTAAACAGGAGGACTTAAAGTAAAGTGTTACCGTGATAACTAATGAGTAGAAATATATTTCATGACTATGGCAGAAAAAATGGTGTTTCCCTCTACCCAAAGGCCCTCAGCACTGTAGAACGCTCCCTTTAATCTTTTATTCACTTGTTTCAAGGCCAAATTGGCCCTTTACCTCTGTACCTGAAGAAGAGCCAGTTTGGGCTTGAAATGTTTGTAGTTTTTCTAAATGTAATGAAGAAAAAATAAATAAATAAAAAAAGAGAGCATCCTACAGTGTTGCAAGTCTTTTGGGAAACAGAAATCACTGTATAATTTTTTTAGAACTTTTCAACTGGACAAGAAATATGTGAGTTTGTTTTGCACATTAGAGAAGAATAAATTCCAGTTTATAAATAGTATGAAGATTGAGTTTGATATGATGATTGAATACTTTATACTGTGTGGGGTACTAAAATATCTTGTCTTACTTCCCCTTTGGATTGACATGTCAGATGTTTTACAGCTTGATCTCCAAGCTCCTTAAGATCACACTGACAGTCTATCAACTGGATCTCACAGGATTTCTCGCAGGATAAAGATCTGTCCTCCTCACAAGCCCCTCGTAATCTGCAATCTCACAACAGTCTATAGACTCTTACTACCCAGAAAGAATGATTTGACATTGAGGATGGGGAATCCAGGCATACTTAGTCACTGCTGTTTAGATCTCTGTCCCAGTTACACACAAAAATAAGACAGAAAGATGTCAGGCACCAGTGCAGGTCAGAAAGATGGCAGCTCTAAAAGCGTCACGACTCCTGTGCAATCCATCTTGTTTTAAATTTGAAGTTTTGTCATTGAAACTTTGTTGTGGAGTGTCATGTGGCTAAATAAAGGTTAAATAGCAGTCAAATCAATGTAATTACCCTGCCTGTCCAGCCTGCCTGCAAGACACTAATGCTACAATTAATAGACAGGGATTGACAGATGGATTAGTGCTTTAAACAGAGAGATTATTCCTCTGAGCAACTACGCTCCGAGGAGAGGAGGGGAGAGGAGAGGAGAGGAGAGGAGAGGAGAGGAGAGGAGAGGAGAGGAGAGGAGAGGGAGGGGGAGGAGAGGAGGGAGGGGGGAGAGGAGAGGGAGAGGAGAGGAGAGGGAGAGAGGAGAGGAGAGGAGAGGAGGAGAGGAGAGGAGAGGAGAGGGAGAGGAGAGGAGAGGAGAGGAGAGGAGAGGAGAGGAGAGGAGAGGAGAGGAGAGGAGAGGAGAGGAGAGGAGAGGATATCCACCTCCCAATAGATCCCCATTCCCCCTTCGGCTGTTTTCAAGAGGGACACACTGAGTGAAAAAAGCCTAGAATCAGACAGAGTAAGCGCTCTGAGGGAGAGGGACATAAGAAAGGGAAGGGTTGACTGCAGTATTACATCACTACATTCACTGCCATACCTTCTTGCCTCTTTGCTGACATTTCCAACTGTGAAACAAGGGATCTGGGGTCAGAAATAATGTGTCACCACCACAGCTGAAGCATTACAATGCTTGAAAGGCGGTGATTATGTTCGCGAGCTAGCGAGACAAAAACACAGAGGCCCAAACAATAGCAGGAGGTCACCTTGATACAGCTGCCTGCCGGAGACAGTGCTCGAACGAGGAGAAAATGACTCAATTACAACCAGGCACACAGCGGAGAGATGGGAAAAAGAGGGCAGCAATGGCGGGACACAGGCTGAGAGAAAGAGGGAGAGTAAAGAAAAATACAGATGAAGCATTTGTAAAGCTCCCACATTTGATTATACACATGCTGGGCTGCACTGCTGAGAAAAATCTGTAGACCAGAATATTGGACTGTGCTCAAATCAGGAGTTAAATGTGAATGCCTCATAAATTACAGTTTATTTTTTAAATGATTTCAACTCGTGATCAAGGGAGTAAGGGAGCTTCATGTCTATGACCTTGGACTGTTTTGAAATGCCACATTTGGCACCTTGAACATAATGTAGGAGACTGAAATACATTTGCATACATACATTTTAACGTCAAATTTCATCATCATATATCATCATCATATCATTTTCTGTGGACCTTTCAAATTTCCTAGGAGATCTATATGAGGTTTTTTTTTTTTTCATTTTTAGACATTTTTATTTTACATTTTAGGATTAAAAAGATGTTGCAACAATAATTTGTACCATAAACTGGATCTGAGAATTGTCTAAAGTGTATTTTCAATTTTAAATAACCATATTGTTACAAAGGTGATTCCTTACTGCAAATACATTTAATGCCAATGCAGTTAGAACTTTCACTTAAAAATGCTTAAAAATGATCTTATATACATGTAGTCCATTCCCAGAAGAAGCATTTGCTCCAGTTTGTGGTCAGGAGAAAAGCAGCCATCTGACCCAATTGTATTATTTTATTTTATTATTGTAGAAGCTCCTCCTCCTCCTCCACCTCCTCCTCCTCAGGCTCTAAAAGGATGACATCTGACAGCTGTCAAGCTAAACTGACAGCATTGTCCCATACATTGCCAGTGGCATCAAATTTCTATCAACTGTGGAAAACAAGGATTTTCACAAAATTCTGAGGCTGGCAGTCTGCTGCTTAAACATTTTCACCAGAAGACACCCCGAGCCAGGAGCTCATCCCCTCAGCAAATTGCACAAAATCATCTGAGGAGGCAGAATGAAAGTGCTTGGGATGTTTGCCTGACCGTTGATCTAAGGGTCAAACAAATTCAAGACATCAGTGCTTGGCAGTGCAGGCTATTTTACTGCAGATTTTTTTACTTAAAGTGAGGTTGCACTTTAAAGGACAACATAAAGCTGAGTGTGTTGAGGTTTCAAAACTTCTTGACATGGAATGATTCAGACAAACTAATTCACACCTTAATTTCAAACAGATTGGACTATTGCAATACATTATTCACATGCCTTGCAAAATACTCTAATGACAAACTTCAACTAATCAAAAGTCAACTAGAAGAACCAACTGAAAGAAAAAAAGAAGCATGTTTTACCAGTTCCAGTGAGGCTCACTAGCTTCCTTGAAATTGTAGATTCTCTGTCATTGCATCAGGCACTCTCAGATAGTTGGAAATGTACTTTTTAGAACCCAAAATGAACCGTATGTTATTATAGTAATTGTTGCAGATTAAATGACAAACTTTACTCAGACTCTTTGGCTTTTTGAACACCTGTGCTCTGCACTTCCTTAGATCAATGTGAGGCCTTTCACTAATGGAAAAGACTGCAGCAATTTAGGGGAAAAAAAACATCTGACATCCTGAAAGAACGCTTCCAAGTGAGTTCTTGACAGAGGTCCCATCAGCACACAAGCCGCGAAAGTCGTGAAGGAAAGTGTTTAAGGCCCTTAAGAGAGGAGACGACACAACACTTGGAAGAGAAAGCAGTCGCATCGAGTCACGGCTCAGTGTGCTGTCAGAGATTTGAAGGTGACTTGCAGCAACAGGCTGACTTTCTCTTTGCAGAATTCTCCTAAGAAACTTCCTGTTAGTTAATGCTTCGCTAAACGAATATCCTGAAGATTTTTGGTGAGTTGATGTATAGAATATAAGAATAAGACTGTTCAATTTGATTAAGCGAAAGGGAAGGGAAGCATTGCAGTGAAGTAGAAATGCACAGATGTGGGAGGAGAAGAGGCATATGGAAAGAAAAACAATAAAGATGATTACATTAAAAGCAGAGAAATCATACAGTGTATTCCCCAGTCACAACCACATCTTTTATTCACAACTATCAACTGTCAGCTCTAGACAGTCTCCCAGAAGAGCGAGTGGCATGTAGGCCAATATAAATAAAGCCAAGGCCAAGTCTAAGCAGCCAGTTCCTCTGCGGCTGAGATATGAACATGTATGTATACACACACACATACACACATGGGGTTATTTATCAGCAAAGAGAGCTGGGTATGTGAGTACAGTGTGTGTGTGTGTGTGTGTATCTTTATCACAGTTACACAAGACTGTTGGAGTGAGACTTTCCAGGGACAAACAAGGAGCGATTGAACATGCGTAGATGTATGTGTGTGAACTCATCTCCCCCCGCACATGCATGTGAGTCTGGATGATATTCCTGACACTCACTCATACCACACACACATTTATCACATTACAGTGTAATTCTCTTACAGCAGTGAGGCACAGGATGAGCAGAAGGGTGTGGGTTTGGTTTTGTGTGTGGTGATGAACCCCCTCCTGAAAAAAGTTAGTGCCTTAGCAATGATTATTTATTAATGATAGTAGCTTAGGAAAAAGATTGAACTGCAAGGCTGAGTATATAAAAATCACTTAAAATCACATTTTTCATAAATAAATCATGCCCCAGCCTATTTTCGTCTTTACTACAAAGAACATTGTGATTGATGTTCAATTCAAGCTTCTTTTTACGAGAATATTAAATAATGGATGAAATTTTTTAACCTACAAACACGCAGAGTAGGTGCTTTTTTTTAAGCCCTGAGTATTGTCTGGAGGTCTACGCAACAACATCTTTAAATAGACCGTCCTCTTCGTTGCTGTGAGGTGAAACCCAGGTCAATACGCCTTGAAATATTTAACATTGTATCTTGTTTTATGTTAATAACTGAACTAATTACATACATGAAGACTCATAATTACGTTGTTTCTGAGGTGTAATTTGAGTTTTGGAATCTGACCTTGAGGAATTAGTTCTACTGGATGGGAAAAGTTGTGGAACACAGATTGCAAACTGTAGATTTTGAATGTTAATTTGACACAGCAAAAGCCATTATGGTAAAGAATGTTGATGGATAAAAGCATTCCCGGTTTTCCTCTGAATGGATTTTTGATGATATTTGGAGGACATATGTGGTGCTGAATATTTCTGTTTTCTACATCTATAGTTTAGTGAGGCTCTACCCAAGGTTTTGTCCTGAGCTATGGACTCCACACTGGCCCTAAGCTATAGCTGTGGCCCCATTCTGCCAGGAAAACCAATTACTTAGTGTTTCAAAGGCCTCTGAGTGCCCGAAAGGGGCCCATCATTTAACCATGAGACACTCCAACTTCACTCACTGCCGGCCTTTCAGCACTGGGTCATGTCGACACACAAATACACAAAAAAAAATAAAAAATAAAAAAATCATACGTACCCGCACACCATCAAAACACACAGGGAAGTTCAAATTAGTGCATGGAGAATTTCCTCCATGTTAATGTAATATATCACTTGACAATACAACTGCTTTAAAACTATTCAAATATTCATTTGTACATTCATTTTATGAGCTTGATATGACACATTTTTACAGAGAGGACACAAAAATCTATCTACCAAGACAGGGAGATTACATTTCATGAGGGAGAAACATATATATCAGAGCACTTGCCAAAAACATGTCAGACGAGAAAGTTGCAGCACTCTACAAACTGTATTTTTTCCAATTAATATTTAACCAGTGTCGGACAGTGAGTCAGCGGTTAAGTGAGTGACCTCTCAGCACCACAGATAGGGTAAGCTTGCGACTTCAGTGTCTTCTTACCACCATCACTCACACTCACACACACACACACACACACACGCCAACACACTATCACACGTCAGGTCTGTTGTACCAGACATGTTGTCATACATTACCCCTTACGGAAAGCCTCATTTAGCTTGAAGAAGCTATTCTTGGTTTACACCATGATGTATCTTTATCTGTGGCTCATCAACTATATTGTGGACTAAAAACCTTTCACACAAATCTTCTTTGGGCTGCTCAGTTTGCCTCCAGTATATTCAATATGCTCACTCTTTGTCTGTCTCGCTCTATCTGTCTCTGCAGGATAAGTTAATGAGTCTAATGAGAATAAATACTGAAGGGGAGAGGAAAAGACACAGAGGGAAGGAGAAAGGGGGAGAAGCAATCAGATGTGGCTCTGCCCAGCCCTTGGCAATGACAAAGTGGAGCAATTATGCATGAAGGCTGTGACATTGACTGTGGCATCACCTCTTCTGCTGATCTGTTAAAAAGCAAACATACTCTATAATTCAGTAAGGCACTCGCTCAGTCACACACATAAGCAGACACACACATCTCCCTGCTAAACATGTTCAAGGACACAGATGATCCTACTTTGACAAGTTTGCATGTTTACGCACACAGATGCGTCATTGGCTGGTGTGAGCATTTCACAGCACAGGTCAGCAGAAGGTCAGAGCTGTTCTCCAATCTCTCACTCAGTGGGTGTGAGGAAAGTATTCCCTACACGAGTCCATCACCTACTTCTCTCCCGCCTCTCGTCTCTCTTTGGACACACACACACACACACACACACACACGCACACACACACACACACACAGCTTACCCCTCCACAAAGTACATGCCTGCAGCCCCCTCCCATCCGCCATCTCTGCTGCCCGCTACTTGATGCTTGGATGCATTGTGGTGTCATGCTTGAAGGAGATATTGATTAACAACAAGAACAAGCCTTCGGTGGCTCACACTCTCACTCATAAACTTCTGCCCATGCGTCACATGTATTGGCATAGAACCATTCAGAAGTCTCCAGCCATGTTAGCAGTTCTGTGAGACCTCATGTAAGAACAGCAGTGTTTTGAGCTTAATGCTAACATCAGCATGCTAATGTGCTCACAATGCAAATGTCAACTTGCTGATTTTTAGCAGGTATACTGTTTACCATGTTTGCCATCTTAATTTAGCATGTTAGCATAGCTAACAATTGCTAATTGGCAGTAGGGGAAGCTAACATTGGTGGGAATGTCTTCAGTTGGTCATAAACAAAAGTATTGATCCACCTAGATGCGATCACCAGTTATTAGAGCTCATTCTGAGAAGCAAATTAACGTGTGTACTAAATTTCATGACAATCCATCCCAAAGATGTCATTACATTTCAATCTAAACCACAAGTGTCAAGTTGCTGGTGGCACAAGAGGAAAAGTCAAAGGATCACTAAACTCATTAGTAGTCATCCCACCGGGAACCCATGGATGTCTGTCCCAAAGTTCATGGCAATCCATCCAATAGCAGTCAAGATATTGCACTAGAACCAAAAAAGTCAACCTCATGGTGATGCTTTAGGAATAGTTAGGGGATCAGCTAAGTCCTTTTCCAAGGCAATCCATCCAACAGTTGAGATATTTCTGTTAGGACTCAAAGTGGTGATAGGCAGACTCACATTGCTATTCATAGAGCCGTGTTGCTTACGTGGCTAAAAACACAACCATAGTTGTAATAAAATAAACTATACTTTAATGCAGGAAGCTGGTACTCATCTCTGTTTTTGATGCGAAATCGCACCTTTTGTACAAGCCAATTTGAACTGCCAGCCAATATGTAATGTGTAATATCACAACTGGAAAAATAATGGAGGCCTCAGGGCCAGCAGTACTGCCAGCCAATCATCGTAGCAGTCTTTAACTAATGCTACAAACAGCCTGTTTCATTATAGCTCTGGAAATTAAAGTTTTAGTGAAACTGAACAAATGTTGGTGGTATAATGCTGCCGTGTGCTTCATAGATATAGTCTACATTATAAAGACGTAAGGGCATTAAAAATTTGTATGCTAAATTTGCTAATAGTCAGATAAGAAAACCTGGGTGAGCATGTAAACGGCAGATGTTCCCTTCCTCGACATCAGTAGTCAACATACCCTTGAGCCAGGCATTGAACCCCATGACGAGAATGAAAAAGGAAATTTGGTAGTTTTGACACCACATTCATTTTTTTTTTTATCCTGCAGTAAAAACACACAAGCAGATACATGAAAAGAAATAGCTCACACTAGAAAAATAAGGCATAAACACAACATCTCTATGAGAAACATTCAACCTCTGTCACAAGACACAAATAATTATGGATGTAAATTAATCAGTGCCTCCAACTATCACGAATCTTAAAGCACGTGATCAGACATTACGTTCATAATCACAAAGAATTCCCAGTGAGTCATCTTTCACGTGAAAAGACACTCACACCTGTCAAAATCTACTGTAGGGTCAAAAAATATTCCGGCAACGTGTCAGCTCAGCATATTCCCGTGCAAATGATCAGCCAATTACACGACTAATTATTGCCTCTTGCAGATCTGTCAGACTGTGCAAGCGCAAGGGCAGCAGAGATCAATAGGATGTGTTAATCCAAGCAACTGGCACATACACACATGCACATGGCTGAAAGGGAAGAGGATGATCAAACACTATCAAACGCCTTTGTGAGTCTCTCAGAGGACCCTCAGTCAGGGGCTGAGGCAATAGGGGTTAATGGGTGTGCTGCGATGCTTTGAGATTTGCCTATAAGAACAAGAAAGTTGAATCCATTATCTGCTCAGCTACAATCAGATTTCAAAAAAAGGAGAAAAGGGAAGAGATAAAAGAGTGAAAAGAGTTGTCTTGTTTACTTAAGGCTTCAGGGAGGGTCAGGGCTAGGACTAGAGTGGATTTGGAACAGGTAGTGCAGTGGAAGAGGGACAAAGGGACGGGCGAAGGGCAGGGAAAACAATAAAAACAGCTCTGAACTTTAAATGAACTGGGGAAAAGCAGAAGGGAGAGTAAGAGATCAAGACAAAGATGGAAAAAAGAGGGACAGATAATTTAATCTTGAATGAAGAACTACCGTTTTTACATGTTACAAAGGGGGGATGAAGTGAACTAATGACTGTCTGATAGTCAAATAGGAGGAATGGGGGACGTGGGTGTGGGTGAGGTGGGCAGAAATTAAAGGAGGAATTGTAGAGGTGAAGGGAGCACAAGGCGGAGTAAAATCAAGAGCAGGAAGAAGAGAAGGTATACAAATAATCAAGAGAAAGCATTGCAAGAGACAGGGGAAGCTGAAGCATCTCTTACAACTGACATATAAAATAATAAATAAATAAGTTCCTATTGTAGCAGACGACCTCCTACAGTTGTTGTGATGACACCAGGGAGGTGGCTACCACTGAGGACGCAGGTTATTTAAAATTTCGATTTTTGGTGCTACAGGCGCATTTTTGTCGCCACTCAGTGGATCCTATTATCTGCAACCAAAGTAAGACCCATCTGAAAACAGCACACAAAGAAACCACTCTGTGTATTAAGCCCAAAACAACAAGCAAAAATAATTACAGACCACAACATTCACCACCACATGAACATTCTCGTGAACCCAAACAAATTTTCCCCTTCCAAAAGCCGACCAGCGCAGAATTATACACACATTGCTGGATATGTGCACATAACAAACACACACAAACAAGCATAGAGCGAGTGCAGCGCTGGGAGCTGATCAGTGCTTGATTATCTTCCCTTAGTGCAGCGCACCCTAAGCAGAATCAAATCGGATGACTTCATTAGCATATCATCTGCATAATGGCTCCACCAGAGCAAGGGCATTTGCCTGCTACGTGGCTTCTACCAAGTCTCATTCTGAGAGGGGGGTGGGGGGTTGGATTAGGGTTAGTTATTCTCTTTAGTTTTGGTTATAACTAAACATATGCTGGGTCTCTTTTGAGTCACATGACTGCCTCAGACATCTCAACTGCCCAGTTAATTGAGGGCACGTTAAAAAAAAGAAGAAATCAACTGAAGATAATTTCCCTCTATTGTGCACAATCGCTGGAGTTTCCTCGCTGATACATCCAATTATAAGCCTTTCTGCTGCAAATTAAAGTATGAACACGTGGGCTTGGATGTTTGTAAGGCGAATATTAATTGCCTGAATATTAAGTTTTAGCATTCCCAACGTTCCTCTGTTGCAAACGACCTGGGGAATGTTTGTTTAAAGAAATGGCTAATATGAACATGAAATAACCCTCCAAAAAACCTGATTATGAATGATGAAGATGAATTCTGTCATCATGCCTTCATTTCTTCCCTGGATAAAAGCCGTGCAATATCATCAAGCGAGTAGAATATTTATTCTCTTTAAATGGTGTACCATGAAAGGTTTTCATTCCTCACCTCACAAAAGTCTGCCCTTGGTTGGTGCTTGAAAAATATCTCTTCCTTTTCACATTTTTCAACATTTCATATCACTTACTTTGTAGCTCTAATTTTAATAAAAGCCACGGCCATTCTCTCCATTAGCTCTCTGCTTCATTTGCTTTTTAAGCACTCACTGCCTCTATCATAGTTCACAGGTTAAAAATTTCACCAATTTAGAGAAAATACTTTTTTGAACTGAGATGGAACCTTTTTGTAGTCATCTTGTGTCAGGACGTTCGAGTGGCAGACGCGCTGCATGGAGCACCACACATCAACACACATAAACATTCACACAGACGCGTAGAAATAACTTCCACATCAGAAAAAACAGCCATCTGTCAGGCAAGAGTGCAGCCAAGCAATGTTGGAATCTGAGAGCTTGGGACATTGCTCTGTCATTGATGGAAAAGAAAAAGATGGATAAAACAATGAAAGAATAAACAAAAGTTGTAAAGCACAGCAGTGGTGTTGCTGAGGTCCATATATATAGAGCCACAATGGGTCCCCTTCCCTTTTAATACGGTTTGTCACGTACAAAAAAATACAAAGAACTGAATTATAAAGTAAGCACACCATCTGTAGTACTTATTATGGTTATCATTAGGTTTTTGTAACACATTTCAAGTCAGAACAATCTGAAATCTCAGCCAAGAAGCGCAAGCACAGTCTGTTGCAAAATAAAAGAAACATAATCAAACTTCAGAAACGTACAGGCGCAAAAGTAGATACAACAAAGTAGAGCTGGAACAATCCTTGGATTAATCTTTTAGCTGTCAAATATTAACTTAATCAGCAACTATTTTGAAAATTGTTTAATCAATTTGAGAAATAAAATCCTTCCGTCCTTGTTTCTTTAGGATGAAATCAATTCTTTAAGATGAATTCTCTAAGATAAATATATGTGGACAAAACAAGACTTTTGAAGATGGGAAGCGGCGATCACCATTTTCTGATTTGCTGTTTCATTCACTACCAAGCTTACTGTTATAATACAGCTATATTAAAACATTCTGACAGACCACTATCAAGGTGTAATTTGCTGTTTCTTTTCTCGTTTGGTAGCTATACTTCATTTTCAATTACATGACTGCATGATTGCCTGAAGTCCTCAGCATCAGTGCAATCACTGCATTTGGAGAGGAACCTTTTTTTTTTCCCACCGTACTGCAGGAGTGGACTAAACCATGTGCACCTTTCAGGTAGGGGGAGGAGGGCAAAATTGCTCACAGTTGAACTATGCACAGACCTTCTAAAATTGGTTGTAGCTGCACAATACAAAGTTTAAAAGTAAGTTTAAAAAAAGGAAAAATTGGAGAAAATTATGCAAAAACAAGCCATCAAAGAAGGAAATTTACTCCTGTCCTCCCTCCTACAGTTGAAAGGTTGTCAACCAAAATGTTCTTTTATAAAAGGAAACGTCTTGGCAATTTTTACATTTGTCTTTACCCATTGCAAAGAAAATTGTTCTACCAAATTTGACTGACATCTGTTTGGTAGTTTGTATTTAAGATATCAGGCAAACTAACACAACTAACAAGCAGCCAGACAGACAGAAAATAACCTCCTCGGCAGAGGTAACAAACAGAGAAAGAGACAGTGAAACACGGAGAGAAGGAAGAGGAGAGAAAGAAGCAGTACGCTCCAACAGTGGTTCCTGCATTTCTTACCATTCTGCTGCCATGTTTGTTTACTTTCTCTCTGGTGTGAACATCTATGCATGGCTGCAGCCATCACATCTACACATGTCACCCCTCTGCACTATCACACAAACACTCTGCACAAACACACACGCAACCACATATTCCTAAGCCTTCCTGCGCTCACACTTGGACTCTCACAATACAGCCCTTCAAGCCACATCTTAGCCTAGTTCTTTGCATAAATCCTTCTCATAAGGTCTCAGGCACTTCACAAACAATACACAATGTGTTCACTCAGTGTACTTATTTTATTATATATTACTAATTTCTACTTGAAATCATAGCGTTTTTAGCACATTTCTGGCAGGTTTCCTGACTCGCAAGTCATAAAATATTCATGTTTAATTGCAACACTGCATGGTCATCAAAACCCGACAGACTTTGAAAGTACAGCAAGAATGTTTCACCTCTCATCCCTATCTGTCACTATGAAGATTTACGTTTGCGTATGTGCGTAAACAGATTTTCTATTTGTAGCTGTGTATGAACAGTGCACATTTTGTGTTTGCCCAGCAGCAAAGCCGGTAATGACAGTACAAATATTTCTGGCAAACATATTAAATATTATGTTGAGGAAGAGGCTTAACCAAGAGCAATATTCTTTTGATGATAAGCAGCAGTGCAAACAAAGATGGACAAAAATGTCAGTTATATATTCGCGTCCTCTCTCTCTCTCTCCCTCTCTTTCTTTCTCTCCGTCTCTGTTGCGTAACCACTGACGCACTCATGATCCGTGAAAAAGTGGGAATCAGTTTTGCTCGGTTGATCTCAGAGGTCAGCGGCAGAGAGAGAGAACAGAGGGAGAGGAGCAAAGAGAGCACAAGGCCAAAAGAGAATGAAAAAGGAAATGAAGAAGGGAAACATCAACAAATCACCAGGTTGGAGTGAGTAAGAATTGTTCACTGCAGCTGACAATATTTTGTGAACCTTTGCCTCATAGTCTGGGGAACAGGAGATGCAGGAAATGGCTTGAAGGAAGGGGACGAGAAAGAGCAGAACATAACATGACAGAGAATAATGTAATCGAAATGGAAAATGAAAATCCAAATAACGGAAAGGAACAGGGGTGTGAAGAAACAACAGAAGGAAATGACACAGCAAAGAGACAAGACATAGATAGAAGCAGAGAAATCGAGCAAAACATGTAAAGGAAATTAGAAGACAAGAGGCAATCGATTCCTCCCTCAGATTCTCGTAACAAATGTAATGAAACCAATGCAAAACCTACTTCATTCCTTAATAATACAGCTTAGAACCACAAACAGTGTTATGTGTTACCTCCACTTTCCAGGAACACTTCTGAGCAATTTAGGCCCTGGCAGGCTCTGCTCAAATCCAAGGAGAAACTGTTACTCCAGCCAATCAGCATCCTTTCAGAAACAATGAGCTCCAGGAGGAGACCCGCAGGTGCACAGGAGGAGGTCTGTATTTACAGCTCATATTTTCTGACTGCTTGAGTAGCAGCCGGTCAGTGCTGAAATCAATTTGACCAATGCCCTCAATTTTTAGCAACTTTGAAATCCACCTCGAGGATTGTGGTGTAGTTTCAGACTGAGTAATGAGGAGAGGCAAAGTTAAACTCAATTTTAGGGTGAGCGTCTGGCCATTAATAGCCGTTTATCAACAGGACGACCAACGCGCGCCAAGGCCAATAAGTGCCAGCTGGTGCTCTGAATCCGATGTCTGAGGCATAACAGGAAAACCCGTTTCCATTGCCGCTGTGACACTGCGTGGATGCAAACAAACCAAACCTCTGATGACACACAGTGCCTGTGCCTATCTCATCATTACGAAGGACAAGGAAGGACAAATGCCTCATTTTGCAACATGCACTCATGGGTCAGAAGGGTAAGAACTACGTTTAGAGAGGGGAAATACTGGAAGTGGCGGTAAGATACATTTTTCTTCTTTTATCCTTTTGAGGAGTGCATGAGCAGTGAATCCTTTCAGATTAATCTGACTTAGTTATGTAGGCGAAAAAAGCATTTTGGGTTATCCTTTGAGTTACTAGCACTCAAGGAGGTTGCCTCACAATATTCTTTCCAACTGTCAACACCTCAACCATCTTAAAAGATTCGTTCATTCAACTATATTTCATCTTATATATGTTCAATTAGGCTGGTTGACATCTAAATAATGAGCATGCAGCGATGGGATACCCATTCCTGCTGACGGTTTTACACTATAAACTAAGTGACGGTTAGCGTGCCAGACAGGTAACGTGCCAAGAAACTTGGAAGCTAGCAAATATGGATATAACCAAATCAAAAAGGAAATACATTCAATACATTAACATTAACAATACAATGTGTTTTAGGAGAAACACTAAATGTAAACAGAACTTCATTTGTTTGAGAAAACTCTTCCGGGTGCTGCAGCAATTTATCATTGTTTTTCTGTAACATCGTCGCACTCCTGGTGGACAGTTTGAAAAAAGGATAAAAACTGATGCAGCAGAACCAGAGATGTTGTCTTTTTAATTAAAATTTGTCCCCTACATTACTCATGATGGTGTGTTATGCTAGTGGCAGCTAATGTAGCCTCGATCTGCTAGTCTCTGTCGAGCAGATATAGCGAGCTACAGACAAGAATGGTGAAAAAGAAGAAGATGAAGAAGAAGAAGAAGAAGAAGAAGTTCTCCATCTCCAGCTGATGCTGACTCAAGAAACGTAACTTGAGGCAATTTATCAGACTTTGAGAAGCTCTGTTTTGGAGCCAAAATTCTTCAGACCTGTAAAAGAAAAAATTGGTGGTGTTCCCCTTGAGGCGAACTGTCAAACCCTGGTTCGCTCCACATGCACCACTGAACACAATGACTGACCAAAAGCAATATCTGCAATCTGCAATCTACAGTGTCATTTTTGTCCAGTAGCACTGCTTACAACGACAAAACAAACTGTTCAAATTAAACAAAAGTGTAGCTGTGAATGAGTCACCAAACATACATCACTGTGGGTTGACGCACGTCAGTGCATTATAACCCACTGGCTAATTTCCAAGCTTCGACACAAATCAGCTCTCCACAAAAGCAACAATTTAATCACTAATTTTCCTCAGATCAGTAGATCAAACAATATCTGATGCTGTGTGACGCACTTAAACCATACAATTTGCAACGGAACAAGCTAAATACACTGCAGTATATTTCTGGCAACAAAACTTTTCTGTTGTTTATCCTTTGGGATAAATAATATATGATCTATCACTATTGTTGAGGGGAAAGTATATTTGTAGACTATTGCTCAAAACAACTGTGTAACAATGGAAAAAACACACTGCAAACTGTAAATTATAACTGAGATATCTTTGGTTTACTTGCAAAGTCCAGTGAACTAACCAAAACGTCCAGAGGATTGACAGAGCTGTAGCCTACATAAATCCCACTGAAGCCTGGCAGCATCTGTGGACAGGCAGTAAGCACCAGCACAGCACTACCATCTTGAGCCTGACTGTGATGTGAGGCTCATGATGTCCACAGTACTTTGAACTGGAGAAACACAAGAAAGAGGAGGAGGAAAGAGAAAGTGAGAAAGGCTAACTAGAATACTGAGGCAGACAGAGATGAATAGGGTGGGACAAAGGCAGGGAGGAGAGCCTGACAGAGATGGAGTCAGAGTCAGAGGAGGGGTGACAGGCAGGGAGAGAATATATATAACAGAGAGAGGGAGAGAGAGAGGCAGAAACAGAGAGGGTGTGACAGAGGCAGAGAGCAAAAATCTTGTCTGTGTGAACTTTGCAGCAGGACTTTGAGGGGATAATTAGGAAGAGTGACTCCAGAAGTGGAGAATAAATTCCCAGTCCTAAGCCTTCATGCAGGGGGGATTAGACTCGGGCAGAACTCCTCACTCCCTTCATCCATCCCACTCTTACTGCTCTGTAAAGTGGACTACCCCCCCATTGCCACGTTATGTCTGAAGCAACTATGGCAGCGCTTTTTCTCAGTCCACCCTCGGAGTCCAAACTGTTTCATTACAGAATGTGACACCATTCTGTATCATCTACAGCACAGGGAGTGAGTACAATTACAGGAAACAACCTGCACAAAGGTTTTAAATTAACTCTGGATTGCTTTATTGCACAGTGTAACCAATATTTTGTCTCAGTCCACTGTGTGTGTGCACGCTCAAGTAAAATTCTCAGTCACATTAAGCTTTTGTCATGCATATAATACATGCTTTCCTATTCAGAGGAAAACCATTAGGTAATGCTGGCAGCAAGACCTGCGGGCTGTAGCTTATAGTCTCATCTCTGACCTTGGGCTAAACTGTCATACCCTGATGAACGCCATCCAGGTGTCCACTGAAAGCACATCATTGATGAGACATGGGGGAGGAAATAATGATGTCACACGTCAATGACTGCAATATGGGCCTTGGAACATTATGGTCAGCGTGTGTTTGATGTTTATGTTTGTCCTATGTTAGCAGAAAACATGCTAAGCTATTTCTTTCTGCGCAGGTATAAAGTGTAATAAACGTAGGTAGCTTAATTACTATGTGTTAATTACCACACTACTTTGGCCAACACTAACCGAACCATCAAGAGAACACTGTACATTTTTGCCATTGTACTGTATTGTTAAGAGTTCCACACACAGCAGAAAATAACTAAATTAAATACGTGAACCACACATATAACCTGGAATGTGATCAACTCTAGCACACCACATCCGGTCAGATTACAAACAACAGCTGATGTCTTTGACTGCTTTCATACTAAGTGTGACTCTCGACATAATGAAACGAACAATTAATTACTACAGAGTGTAAACAAGTGTGAATGTAAGCCCTGGTGATCAGATCTCATTACCTGGATGGCACATCTACTGTAGGTGTGATCACATTTAGAATGCCAGCTGTTAACAGGGTCTGATTAGCACTTCACAGCTCACAGTTGTATTATTCTTCCCCAAAGCACAGAAAAGTTCAAATGTAGTAAAAACCATACAACTTGCTACCAGATGAACACAAGTGAAGGATATATTTAAAAACATCTGAAAATAGAGGTATTGTATGTCCTTGGTGGAGTCTGAACAGGCTGTACATATCTGCAGGTTGAAGTGCAGCATGTCGTTAACTGGAGCAATGATGCAAACTGGAGCACAGTTGCTGGTCCACTGCCATGGCTTATAAAAAGTTTGCTATATCATCAAAGTTTTGCATCAAAAAATAGTTTCAGCTTCTCTGAACCGAGAACAATCGGGGCCTCACTGATTGCAAAACAGGAAAACTTTCTCGATACAGTACATGACCATGGGGTATGTGAGGCGTCAGCCCCAGTTTTGACAACAGGGATGACATGGTGCTCCATATTTTTCATTAGAAATATGTGGCCTTGCAACAGTGACGCGCTCCCCTGGCCCCTTTATCTGCAGCACTCCTTTTTCCTTCTGTCTTTATCTCCCTGTTTTGCCTTCAGCCCTCTTCCCCCACTCTCTCTCCCTCTAGTCACTCCTCTTGGGTCTATTCTCTAGTCTGTTTTCCCCAGCCTCCCACTTACCGTGCCCTCTGACCACTGTGCCATTTACAGTACATACACACATCTGCAGAGACATCAATCTAATAGTACTGGGACTTGCTGTAAGGCACATTCTCATTTTTCCACATCATGATGCTAGTATTTCTCAACAAAATGTCTTGTCTTGTAAGTTATGTAACCTGAATATTGCCTTGGTTACATGTCTGTATATCCATAAATGTTTGTTCAGCATTTTTTTGATTACGTAGCCACAATTTTGATCCTGATATTCATTCATTTTCTTGAGTCTGGAGCCTATCTAAGGACCACTATGATGTTAAAACAGATACAGAGGTAATCATTCACACTTACACATAACATTATGAGTAATCCCCCATAGGTGCCCTCAGTCCATCTCATTTGCATGTCCTTGGACAGTTGAAGGAAACCCCCATGGACATATAGAAAAGGCCAGTGCTGTGCCTCCAACCCGGGTCCTTCTTGATTTGTAATGCAACAGTGCTAACAACTGAACTGCTGTGGGATGACTGGCTACACACTGATCGCCTCACTGCTGATGTGATACAAGTGTAAAGGCCGTTTCACACCGCCGCACAGCAACTGCCCTGACAACAGCCTACCTGCATGAGCGTTCCCCCCAAAAGCAAAGCGTCTTTAAAAGTGGCTGCCAGAAGTTTAGCACGGTGAACTTTGGCCGGCAAAGCAAAATCTGTGCCTCTGCACGTGGGCGGCAACTTCTTCATAACCCTACCAGCATGACTGAAAGTGCTTCCCCTCTGCCGCCTTCTCTTCATTGAAAGGACTGAATGTGGCAAGTACCCAGTGTTGTGGTTTGAAAGCCTCATGAGGGAATTCTGTTTTGAGGTTTACCCCATCCACAGGGAAAAAACATTGCAGGGTCTGAAACAGAACCAACTGCTCATAAGAGTGAAAAAGGGAAATTCAGGAAAATGGAAAAAATATAACCTTATTTCACAACAACTGTGTCTTCCTCAGAACAACAATCCAATCATAGTTTAGCTTGGATACTTATTTATGGTATCCAAAGAGTTTGGAGGGCATTGTAATTTTTATAGCATTTACAAAACTGTGTAGTAATTTCCTGTTGTGTGGAAGTCAGTGCTGGATGCTGTCTGAGTTTAGATGTTAGCCACTTTATTGGATTTGGGGAAGTTTACACTTAATCCCAGCAACATTACCCAAAATATCACTGCATTTGCCATCTCCATCTGTTGGTCCTTGTCCTACAAAATATCTTCTCTTGTACAGTGAAAACATTCTGTTTGAAAATACAAACAAGAATGTATTCAAAAGTCAGATGTTTAATCAGGTTTTTGCTTGTCATACTTCAGATGAACTACATTGACATGAAATAGCAATTTCCATATGTTTGACATGAATCATTATCTGGTGAAGATGCTGACTTTTTTCCTAGCACAGAGAGCCTCAGCCTCCATTTTTTTACCATTATATCATGCATGGAGCATTTTAAAAGGAGTCTGCTGGAAACAAAACTTAGCCAGAGATAGCTTTTCAACAAATGCAGCAGCTAATGTTAACTTAATTAGCTAGCTAACGCTGACAAAATCTGCCAGGCACTGGGTCTGCAATTAAGGACTAACAGTGGCAAAGCTCCCCTATTATCATTGTAAACAGCATTATGTGCCATGCAAGGACAGCAAGCTTGACAGGCGTGGCAACAGTAACTGGGGGGGGGGGGTTAGCGAGTGGTCACTCACACACTTCCATTGGAGGCACGTTTCAGTCAATTTAAGTGATATCAGTCAAAACAGGTGATCATAATTCACTGTCTTCCTCCATCTAAATAAAGGAGGCACAAACACACATATACAACACGCATGACCACACACATACACGCACGCACAACTACACAGTGTATCACATGGCTTTGATAAATGAGTAATGAGGATATTCTCTGCATGATTGCAATATGCAGGCCACTGCCATGACCTCATTCAAATGCAGCCAAATGTCGGGTCAAATTCACCAATCAGCTCCTTTTCAACAGGCACAGAACTGTCACATCCAATTAAGCACATACACACACAAATGTAAGTGCACCTCATCTTCACGTAGACCGATTATTATTAATATTTACTCTTTGCAAAGACACTAAATAATCTGTCGTAGGAGTTACACTCATCATTTTAAATCAATTGATAATCAAGTGAAATCACTTCATCTCCAACACTGACCATATTTCTTTCCATCTCCACTCGTCTCTCTGCCCAATCACTCATCCTTCATGCAACAGTAAATGTGGGCGCTCATAGCTGGAAAGTCAGTTGATTTTTGCTTTCTCTATCAAACACACAGACGAGCATTTGCACATGATGAGCTCTAATGAACACACATGGTAAATGATTAACCAGTGGCAGCACAAGCTCAAACTCAACACACATGCACACAAACCCAAACACACAGACACGCACGCACTCGGCTCTTGCAGCGCAGATAAGAAGAGTACAGTAAGGAAAAAGAAATTGCTGTACCTTTGTTTCTACCTACAGTTTTGAAGAGCAGAAAGGATCCGTAGAGATTAAAGAGGGAAGAGTGTCATCCCGCACGGCGCGCCAGAAAAAGACAGCAAAAAGTGGGGATAAGCTATTGTTAGTCTACAGTAAGCCTGTACACTGCCAACTGACATTTCCATGCAAAATGTTGACAATCATGCAAATGGTGGGGGAAATGGGAAAGAAGAGCACATAAGCAGCACACAACCGACACTTCACAAGCATCATTTTATCCGTTTTCTTTGTTTTTTGGTGAATTACATCACTACACGAAGATCACTCCAGAAAGAGGTAAGTACTTGAAGCTTGGTGACCACTTGAAGTTCGTGCCGTGGCCTCCACTGGTCTTGGCTAGTTTTGTTTGTGGCAAAATGGAAACAAAGAGCAATGTGGTAGTGCTCTGTGTACTAAGAAGCCCATGAGGGAAAAGTTTACAACATGGGTAATATAATAGCTGTAAAGTTGAACTCATTTTCTGAAGTTATTTCTGTGTAAATGTTCACTGTTAGGAATGTTAGAGTGGCCAGGCCATAACACAGATTAACACTGGACATATCTGCCCAAATTACGTTCAATGACGTTCAACTTGCCTACTTTTTTTTAGGACCATAGGACATCATTGAAAGCTGCAAAACAGCTTCTAAATGCTCCTGGAGTCAAGGTTGTTTTGTCAACTGCACTTAAATTTGAATGATCAAAACTTAACTTTAAATCTACACTTGTATGCAAACGTAGATGAGAAGTCCTTGAGGTGCTTAGATGAAAATGGAAATTTGAACTACTCAAACTCCAGTCTGCAGTATGAAAGTTTGACTGACTACATGCCCATCCACCAACCCAAGCTCCAGACCCTTTCTTCAATCTGAATACATTACTTCCTACAAAGGCACTAAATGCAAATTATGCGCTGCAGAGTGGTCCAATATGAACATAATTGCAAGGGTTTCTCCTACATGTACCTTATCTAACCATGAGACTTTTTGTTCCTTATTTTATTCTTTTCCTCTCTCTACTTTCCATACCCCTCTTCTTCCTTCCCTAAGCTGTCTTCCCTAATTCTAATGATTTTCTTATCCACCCTCTCGCTTCCCTCGTTTTCATCCCGCCCTCCCTCCCCTACCCTGTCGCTGCAGAGGTCGAGCAGGAACCGTGGAGTGTGTCACTGCATGTTAGCTGTGGAACTGGGAACAGTACACAATTATGTAATACACAGAAACCTGGGTGAAACGAGGGTGAGGAGACACAGAAGCATGGAGAGACAGAGAGAGAGTGAGGCGAAGGTGAGACAAGGAACATGCCATGCCGCCATGCACCCCTCCCCATCAACGCACACGCGCGCAGACAAACCCTCCTACTTCTCTGCAGCAACAATGGGAGTATTGCAACACACAAATGCACACGGACAGGTAGTGGAGGCACATGGCGTAAAATTACGCCCCAAAACCAAGCCAGGCGATGAGCGGACAAAAAAAAAACAATAGAGCTTCACAAAGAAAAGAGTACCTTGCTCTGCTTTCAGGTGTGCGAGGCCTTGAAGAGAAAAAAAACCAGAGAGGGACAGAGAGAAAATTTCAACAACAGCACACCAATACTACAGTTGTATTGTCATTATGCATGCTTTGCATGATTGCAAACCATGACTATCACACTAAAAGCAAAGCTTTCCCAAGTGCATTTGAAAGCTTTCTGTTGAAACAGACAAATGACTAATAAAGAGAGCACCACACTTTGTGAATATTAAATAGCTCTGCCAGTTGTTTACTGAATAAATACAATTAAAAATGGCATTACTAGATTGCTAGTACATTTTTGTTTGCCTTTTAAAGATGAATGCATAAATATTTTAACAAATTAAATAACTTTATCTGAAATGAAGAACTGTTTTGCTACAATTTAACTGAAATTATTTCTAGTCCTTGACTCACCTGGTTTTCTCTGGACTGCTGTGGAGTTGTCAGAGGAAAAGAGAGAGAAAGCAAAGAGAAGTCCTGCATTAGCAACACACTACAGCTTCTTTTGCATGTGGCTCTAACATGCAAAACATACCACACACTTCTAAGCATTGTGTTTCCATGTAAGGAGCAAAGAGCTGCCCCTTGACATGCCTGATCAAAACGACTACTTAAGTATTAATCCCTGTGGAGAGAAACACATAAAGTTTCATCTGTCCCATCTTCTCAGGGAATCAGATTGACATTACACCTTTGTCAAACAACTCTTTCACATTTCGAATATCGTTACAAAAACATAATATTCCACATCTTGTATCACACAGAGGGCCTCACATACAAAAAAGAGACATGAATCCATGAGGATTTATGGTGTTGTGAGGTTTGTGGATCTTTGAGATGCTGCTTTTCAGACCCATATCTTTCTCCTCCACCTCCTCTTTTCTGCCCCTTTAACCCACCCACCCAACTTTCTCTGAACCGTTGACCCAAATTCAACACAACCCTTGTGATTTTTTTCAGGAGAATGCTCACTGTGGGATTCTGTACTTCACAGCATGGCGTGACAAAAAAAGTCAAATAAAATAAGCCACGCTTTAAGCTTCATCTCTCGCGGCAAACATCCTCACCAGGATCTCACCCGTGCAGGACACCTTGTGGGTATGAAACACGACACTATGATTTAGGGCACATGAAAGATCATATCCGTGATCTGTGTCTCTATCCCGTCTCTTTTAAACCTGCTGCTTGTCGCCTAAAATGAATATTGAGAGATTTCTGTAATCAGAGCCCCTCGAGAGCATCAAGGACTGACAAGAGGAAACGGAACAAATCTTAATTAAAACAGACTACTTTAGACATTTTAAGTGTCGGCTCTCATTCACAATATCTGATATTAATATGACTCAGTGCTGTGCCTTGATCTCTGCTCAGGCTGCACAGAGGCCTGGCCTGTTTCCCACCACTGGATATAACTGGGGATTTTCATGGTTTATTTATTAAGTCTTTGTAAAATGTTAGATTTAACAAACTCAGCAGAGGACATAAATACCATTTGAGAGAAGGTGCAGAGGGGCAAATACTGTAGAAGGAGCTGGTGCAGGTAAGGTGAGATTTGTTTTTCCTGTGTCTGTCTTTAGGGAGTCCAAAATGGCTGCTACTTCTCTCCTCCCACATGAGAAGGATGACATTGGGAGAGGAAAAGGAAGGACGAAGCATGGAAGTGGGGGGAGGGGGGTGATGGTGGCCAGCTGATGGACAGCGGCACAGCTCCAGCTCTCGAGAACTGGGGGGGAATTAAGACCAGGCACACATGTTTTTTTTTTTTCCTGACTGTGCAAATGCTTGTGCTCAATAAGCATGCATATACTGTGTGTGCGTGTTAAACGCTCAGTTTCCCATGTAGATAAAGCCCTTTCTCTTGATGCGACAGCGCCCAGAACAAGCCAATGTGCTGTGGAGCACATGTGGTCCGAGCGTAATCCTCTGCTCTATTTTACCAGCAGCTTCACCACTCAAATCCAAACATAATTTTCAGCTTGGGCACTAGACACAAATGCCCTCTGCACTGGAATCAGGCGAGTCCCTGCACCATTTTTTCCCTTTTTTTCCCCCTGACCTACTTTTTATAGTAAGATTATTGTAACTGTCATTTTTTCCATGTCTGTTTATTAATCCCCAAAGCTAAGCCTGAAGGCACCATTTTAGCACTTGCTTAACAGTTTGCTTGCCCTAGCCTTCAATTACTAGCCTTCAATCAAACCAGTGAATATTTTTTAAGGCAAAGGGGGCCTTAAACCAGTCATTACAAATGCAGCATGAGGGAATGCTACAGAGGAAATGTGAGATCGTTTTACATATTCATTAAACAATCCAGTGTAGCTCTTAATAACCTTGACCTTATGCATATCTCATTGTAACTGGAAAACCCTTAGGTATTCAAGAGACTTCATAATGTCACCCCCATTAATTTAACTGAACTGAATGAGGGATAATATCCAGATCATTAGCATAAAAGATACTGATATTTGCACAGCTAATAACAGCAGCAGAATCAAGTTGGTATTAAAGATGACTCTGCAGAAAGAGGTGGTTTAAGAGTTATCAACGGCGCGCAGGACCACAGGCCGAAGCCACAGCGATGGATTTGCCTGCCAAAGTCGACACGTGTGGAGAGCGAGTGGTGTGTGGTGTCTAATTTCAGCTCATTGCCCTGACACAGTTAGTCACACTGATACATCCTGATCCACATGGGAGGAGAGGCTGAACATGTGTTTTATGGCCAACTGTTTGTGGTGCTAAGCCGCTAGCCGAGCTGGACGGTTTGGGGAAGAGCTGCAGGTGCTCACAGAGAGAGAGGGACTATCTCATGATTGTCACTGCTGTGAAATAATGATGCTTCTGCAGGAGGCTAACTCAGCTATCCCATGACGCAAGAAATGCACAGCAAAAATGGGCAAACACCGTGGGAATATGGATGTTTTTTTGGGTTTTTTTTTTTTCAGTGGCACAAACAGACTCTACCCTACTTCCCCATTCCATTTCTCATCTCACATGTTAATTCTGCCCACTCCTCACATTTTCCCTTCTAGGCCAGTGGGCTAGCAGGCTACCATTAGGAATACGGCTGGCAAAATGCTTCCGAGGCCCAGTCCACTCAGTCAGTCAGCCATCTGCCCATTTTAACGAGCAGCTCCGGGGCTCGTTGCTCCCTGCCTATGTGTGTGTGTTTGTGTGCACAAGTGTCAATGCAAATGTGTGTAAGTGCACGCATGAGAGGCCCGGGCCATGCAACCTGATAATGTAACACATAAATATCCACACGTTTGACAGATTGCTTCCATTGCTCGTTAATGTACGGCACAATTAACAGTATGCTGACAAAGACAGGTGTGCATTTGTGCATTTGTGCACATCTAACTGCAGTTAAACTGGCGGAAGTCTGATGGCTCTGAATATCCCCTGAAAACATTAGGTGCTTGAGGGTGGCTTGAACAACAAGTATTAAGACACTTGTAGACATGTGGACATAACAATAAAAAAATCCTGCTAGCTTGCCACGGACAGTTTGAATTGACGGTGGTGTTTGTGAAGGCATTTTCCAGGCAAATTAGCCATCTCTGTTCTCATTATCCCCCTAATTATGCTTCCCTGTCTCTGTGGCATAATCAACAATCAGCCACATCAGTTAATGGGAAGGCAGAAAAGAGCAGCAGTCGGATCAGCTGGGGAGCTAACGTGACTACCCTTCCTGCTTTGCTCTTTTATTGCTTAAAAAAAAGATGGAGATACGGTGTGCAAATAGACATGTTTGAATGTGAGGGAGACACTGACAGAGAGGGAGTGAGCAGGGTTTGGTTCTTGTCCAACAGCTGACCTCCTGGGACAAATTGGGTTTACAACAGGCCTGTGGTGAATTCACTCGTCACACTGTCTCTGCCCCAGGGCTGAGATATGACCATCTCTGTCGCTGTCTAAGCTGTCTGGCTGAGTCACAAGCGCACTCTTAAAATCTTGGTTGTCCTAACACGAGGATGTCACAGTTCTCCTGCCAGCTCTCAGACAAATGGACCACCTCCTCCTCCTCCTCCTCCTCCTTCATCGACTGTTCGACAGAGGCAATGAGCAAATGGGATGAAGGGAAAAGGGGGCAAGTCCAGTCCATCCGCTTGACTGCTCTGCAACCAGCACATCGCGTGCCGTCCTGAACAATGCCACAGGCTAGCGCGTTGGGATTAAAGCTCCAAACAGCTTTGTTTGAGCAGCAAATGATAGGACATCTTATGAAACCAAACACAGCACGGAAATCTAAAAGACTTACTCTAAAACCTAAATGTGTAAATGGTGACAAAACATCTTCAGACACAGTTTAAAATAGCTTGCAAACAGTGCTGTCGCATTCAGTGAGCATTCCCCTGATTTCTAGCAAAATGGAGTCATCCCCAAACCATGTCAGTGAGATGTAGACAGGCAGGAAGTGGGTCAGCGGTGGAGGAAATTTGACATGGGTCTGTTCACACAAGTTATCCTTTACAGTCCATACATAAAGGAGAAGAGGTAGGCTTTTAAGATTATAGTGAAATTGTGTATTCTTTGGATTACTGAATATGAAATTTGAAAAAAAAGGATTATGTGGAGGATGCAGTACCAAAAAAAGAAGAAATAAGTTATTCTTGGCATCAGCAAGTTTGTTTGAATGTTTTGAAAGGTACAGGTTTTAACATTAAGCAGCCCTCAACCAGCAGAAGGGCCAGCCAAAAAGTGAAAGTAGTTCACTGTACAGTACAAGGAATTTTTTTTTTTTTTTTTTTTTTTGTATTTCCTGGAGAAGGAGGGAAGATCCAGTGGTAACTTTTAAAAATGGGTCCAGCATTATATCACTGTCACTGGGCTATTTGGGCTATTTTGCTATCTGAAAAAGTCAGTATGCCTATATCTTTAAAGGTGTGGAGATAGAATAGGAATAGGATAGAATAATGTCAAAGTACTGCATCTCATTACACCCCCTCCCAAAAAGAGATGACCTTGGCACAAAAGCAGAGGAAAAGTAGATGAAGTTGTTTCTTATCCAAACATTGTGTGTACCTTCAGGTCCCTGCACCACCTTGCAAGAGCTGAATACATTTAACGGAGAAAAGAGAACTGAGTGTTGTAGTTTCAGTCATATCAGCTAATACCGTATCCACCGCTTCCTCATCAAAAGTAATAACTGTGAAGGGAGAGGAAATGCTGAGCACATCACCTCCAATTTAACTCCCACATGAAATTTGAAGACTTCCTGAAAGAAGCTGTCAGAGCAACAAAGAAATATTCTGATTCTATGACACCATGAGATGATTTGAACAATATATGATGCAAAAAGCAAATATGAGGGGTTAATATGAACATTTCTTACCGAGACAGACATCAGACCTGCTGTTAGGTCAGTTGTAAATTTGTGAGGAATCCCTCTGAATTTTTTACAGAGATTTTAATCAATATTCAGCGCTTGACACAGAAAGCTCTGGAGCCAGCCCTCTTACCTTCTGTGCAGTATCGACCTACATATCCAGTTCTGGAGCAGTCACAGTAGGTTTCTCCATCTGCCAGCGAGCAGATCCCTCCATTCTCACAGGGGTTCTCTGTGCAAAGGCCCATCATCTCCAAGCGTACTTTCTGACTGTCGATGAGTGTGGGCAGCTTACTCCCATAACTGAGGTCTGTGATAATTCCCTTGAATGGTGGTAGCTCACGGACAGAGGGCAGGGTGATGGCAGAGGTGCGGATGTCTCCCGGGAGCCCTCCGAGGAAGAGGTCACTGACAATCTTCATGAATCGTCGCTGGGGCCGCACCTCCTCCGTCTTGGTCTGGCCATCCACTGCCAAGCCAGTCCGCAAATTGTGCCGGTTGATGGCGGCAAAGTGCCAGCGGCTGTCGTTGACCATCTTGTCAGAGGTGATGGTGGTCTCAGCACAGTCGATGCTGATGCGAAGCTGAAGCTTGCCCTCGGACACTGTGAGAAGCAGAAAGTCGCAATATCCGCCATCATCGAAGTAGAGCAGCAGGCCTTCTGATTCTGAAGTCTTGAACTGAAATGTCAGGTCACTTCTGGAGCTGGCGTCCCAGCGCAGGTAGCGAGCCCACTGACCTTCAGAGCCAGTAAACTCCAAACCTACACTCAGGCCCAGCACGGTACATAGCAGCAGGAGGACATGCCCAGGTAGGCTGTTGGGATTCATTGTAGAGAATAACAAGACGCACCAGAAGAGGGTTAGAACTGGGGATAGATCCTCAAAGTGATAATAACATCTGATTATGGCTGTGTTCCAGGATTTATCTGCTGAACCTTATATTCCACATAGATAATATTAGTCAGAGTCAAGCAGAGAATGCAATATCCGTTTTGTTTTATTTTCAAGGCAAATCTAATGTTGATTATGGACAGAATCAAATCTTCTCAGCCAAGTCTATGCAGCTGTATATGGGAAAATATCCAATTTCCACACAAAGTGGACAGGTGCAAGTGCTAAGATGAAGGTGATCCTTAGTGTGTTTTGTCAGTAATTTAGAGCTGCATCTTGCGATTTTTCCTTGAGGCGACTTCCTGGATTGAAGCACACAACCTTCATCGTTGGTCCAGTTCCATGCCCCATGGTTTGATCTCCAAACTCCAAACCTTCGGACACACCTTTGACAGATCTGCAAAAAAACAAAAAACAGATCATTTAAACGAAAATCCATGTTTTTCACTGTCATTCGGCATGACAAAGGAGCCGCCTGGAAATGAGATAAGTGATGTGCTTCACTCGTAATGAAAAATGGATACAATCTAATCTCATGCTACACAATATATTAGCTCTGCAAATAGATCATTTACGAAACATAAAATGTTCCATTTTGATTGACACTGTTTGAGAGAGGCGTTGATTCAACTTTTAGGCAGCTTTTGTAGTGGTTTTACATCATATTAGCATATGTTTGTGTAATTAAGTCAGTTCAAATTTTTAAATATCTCATTCAAAAGTAGCATAGCAGAGAAAGCAGTGCAAGCTTGGCTTACAGATAAACAAAATCATGCCAATGAGTTTAGATCAAGCTGTAAAAGGATATTGAGAGCACCACTCAATACAAATCTGACTCTCCATGTGGCCATTAAATACCACTAAATAACCACTATTAACATCCATTAAAGGTTTATGAGCATTTTATGCAGGGTTCCATTCCTACCAATTACCCATTTTATTTGAAGATCAACTCAAATAATTGTCGAGAGTTTTAAAGCCTCAATTTGAGAGTTAAATTCCCGGATAGCGGCGACACAATACCGAATTTTTTACGACGCAAAAAAAAAAAAAAAAAAGAAAACATCTAGTAGACTGCTGTTGCTGATACTGTGATGAGTGAAAATCCATTGAGGTGAGCCAGAACATGTGTTAAGCCTCAAACGTTAGCCTGCTATCTGTAAGGGCCTGCTGGGATCCTGATAAATATGACTAATTATCCACCGCCACTCTCTCTCTCATTTGCATGTCTTTGGGGGATTACAATCATAAACAGCTATTCAGAAAGATGTTAGGATGGTAGCACTTCATATTCGAATCCCACCGCTATTAACATTTTTAAATTTCTTTCCAGTGAATACACATTCAGATGCTTTCTATCACCGAAACCTAGATGACGCTGGTACGGAATATTAACTAGCTCACCAGCCCTTGCTTGCTACACCTGTACTCATTCAGTTCTGTTTAAATTTGCTCAGCAGAGCTAGAAATGATTCACATAGCGAAACCTTATATGTGTGTGTACTCTTCCAGCCCTTTGCCCTTGCAATTGTTTTGGCAGTGGGCTGCCCATCAGACAAACGCATTGTCCAATCATGACAGTAGCACAGAACCATGCAACACAATAGGCCCTTTAACCACCTGCCCTGAATAGTTAATCTTGCTGCAGCAGGCGAGCTATTGAATTCTAGTAACTGATACCTATGCTAATGCACTGTGTGTGTGTACGCATGTGTGTCCCTGTGCAGGAGCGAGTATGTGTGTGTGTGTGTGTGTGTGTGTGTGTGTGTTGTCTCTGACAACACTGGGTTGCCTGGATAGATCATTGTCTTTGTCTGAAGAGTGACTTGGTGAGACAGCAGAGAGGTTAAAAGGTTCTGTGTGGCTAAAATAACCCTGAACACAGCTGTGTCAAGCAAACATAACCAACTGTAGACTGAATGTGCTGCGTGTGTCCCTTCAATAAGCAAAGCTCGATATGCCTATGAAACCTGAGATATCGGTCTCCTATGAAAACTGGCCCTTGCTTCTATTCAATTAACGCGAGTTATTGTGTGTATTGCCTAAGTGAGGCATCAGGTGTCCCTGTGAGCCATAGATGTGACAGGGAATGCTAACAATGCTAGCATGTTTTCTGTCAGTTAACTAAAGCATTAATGGGGGCTATTTTTCCTCCAACGTAAGACATGTTTGGTTACAACAACGTCACTTACATTTAACCCTAAATAAAACATTTTAAATTAGTTTAGAGCGTGTAGAATGCTGGTTCATAATAAATTACTTGAAATTTGACAAAGTAAAAGCTCTTTCAGATGTTCATACCTTTTTTCACAGCAGCCATGTTGACATGAAACAGTAGGGTCAACGCAGGTGTTTTCAATTATACTAAATAGGGTTCAGTTCCATTTAGTGCAGCAGAGACTTTCAAGTGAGCTAACATGCACCACAGCAGCACCCGGACTCTGTTTGACCTGAATAGGACGGAACCTTAATTAGTATCACTGGTAACACCTGTGTTTACACTACTATTTCATGACAAAATGGCTGCTCTGAAAAAGGTCTATATTAAACTTAACTGTTCACCTGCTAGCTAGCCTGCTGGATAAAGCTAAACGAGGCTTAGCCTGCAGGCTAAGCTAAATGAGGCTAATGTGGCGAAAAGTCCAATTTCACACGAAGTATTTAACTGACACTTTCCCTCACAGACTTGTTATGAAACATGCCCTTCAGCTAACCCCAACGATAGCACCCTTTGCAGGCCTCTCTGTGGAGGGCAACAAAAAATGCTAATTAAGAAGCTATTTTTAGCTACTTAAAGAAGTAAACGTGTTTTTGTACTAGCACAAACAGGAACTTTAGTCTCTGCTCATTAAAAAGAAGTAGGCCACCCACCCACTTGAAAATGTAAAGGTATATCTACCTTGACGTCCTCGACCCTCAGCAGTAACGTTAGCTAGCTCTTGTTCTTCATAGACTTCTAAGTATGCGAGAATAAGCACATATTTTCCGGGATATATACACGTTGAATTATTAAATAGAGCAGGATATGAGATGACCTGCACGGGATACCTTCACTGGACATAAATGATGCATTGATGCATCTAGCGTCGGTGCTGCAGATTTATTGACATGTTTTGTAATATAACCTAGTCCCCATCACCCACTGGAGACCCCCTCTGTCCCCCGCTGTGCTCCCTGTCTATCATAAACTGCAGCCGGGAGGAACGATTTAATCCGACATCAGTCACAGCAGACAAGTGTATGCTACAATGGGAATACTGTGTACGGACCTGCTAGTCTACTGATTAGACAAAGTGAGGTTCAGGGACCACCAGGGGGCCTTTAGGGGGGGCCAAGTGGTCAACAAAAATAAATAAATAAATAAATAAAAATAATCAACAATGATGATAATTTTAGCATTTCCATTCACAAGACAATGAGAATGTGTCTGGATGGAATATCTCTAAATATCAGATGGTTCCTCTGGACAAATAAAACTTATTTGGAATGGTCTGCCCTTTTCAAGGAGATTTCAGCTGCACAAACTTCATCACAGCAGCATAATTTTCATAACCACCAGGCCTTTGTCGTCACAGTATGAATGGACACGTTAAAATTGTCCCTTCTGGCTGCCACCCAATGAACATCTGTGCGAGAATCTGATGATACTACTAAAGAAATAGTCTCATATTTCACCGTATATGCTTCAGATGAGAGAAATAGCTCACAATATGACAGAATAAATGATGTAATTCTATAGGTTGTACATCACATGTGAAAAAATGGCCAACAAACCAGGAACAAAGGTGGGCACGGTGTCTCAGTCAACTCTGCAGTAAAGATTTGATTAGTTCTTGCAGGAATATTAAATTATAGTGATCTTTATAGTGGAATTCTGGTTGGATCTGTCAATCCCACACAGACATGCTTTCACTAAAAGAGTGCAATAACCGCCGTTGGCATAGATCAGAAGGGTAATTGTGATCAGTTAGGGGAATATTCAAAATCTCCAACAGAAAGTAAAGCCCTTAAGACCGAGTAGAAATCCGACCCGCAGCCCTGCACCGATGAATAAAACAGCGGGCAACATTTTCCAGCAGCGCTCCAGCTTTCCCCCTGCTCCTCGCACGGTGGCAGTCTGACTGTTGCTCAAGGGTTTACAAGCCCTTTGCTTTAATAAATTACCAAGCGAAATTTGAACAGGAGTCCGGTTTACATGTGAAAGAAATCATCCGTAAATCAGAAGAAGTTAGGGCTGTTTCTGCTTTCGTGTTTAATGTGTAATCTACAGAGCTGTCCCCGCTGAGAGACGCGATTCAGTGAGCTGAAACTTTCCGTCTTCACTCAGTCACCGCAAAATATATTTGTCACAAATTCACCACTGATAAGTCAACGTGGACTCTCGAGTGTGTTTTCCCCACACACACACAAAATCACCCACTCTCCCGTGATTAAACTGCGGGTTTCAAACTATTCATCCAAACCATCCCATTGCGCTTAAATCCCCCATCTCAGCCCAAACTCACCAATTCCACACTAGATTCACAGAAAAGGAAAATTCTTGCAGGGAAACTTCAAACATCTAACAACATAAATACCTTCACGGAACACATAACGCATGAAGAACGTGTTAAATAAAAAGAATTTAAAAAATACACGAATAGCCTAGTTTTAATCTGCTCCTACCTTTTCGTACAGGGAGACGATTCCGGACGGATAAAGCCTATGTATAAATATAGCAAATTATAATAATCCAGAGCAAAATTCCATCAAGAAACCGTAGTTTTTTTTAAATTATAGTCTGCCCGGGGCGGTGAGATGCTGATGCTGGTGATGAGGAGGTTATTATAAGTGAGGCGCGGTGGAGGGAAAGGCAGCGGTCCTCCTTCCTCCGGCTCAGTGAACGCGCATCTCTCAGCTCGGCTCACTCAGCGCAACTGATGATGGGCCCCTGGATTTCTCCCACACTGACGTTCTGACCCGCCTTCTGCACAGTTCTCTGCACAGTGGGGGGAGAGAAATATTCAAATTGGAGAGAAAATAGCCCCTCAGGACAAATTACCAATAATGAAAACTCTTTGTTCCTTATTCTTAGATTAGATTTAATATATAGTTTCCAGTGATAGTGATATAATACTATCTGCGCGCTAGAATTATGAACAAGACAAGGCACACAGGACGTATAGATGCACACTCAGTGCCCAATTCATGACAGCGATTTTTTTTTTTTTTTTACATACATTTTGCACAGACATTAATATGCTTTTGTGGTTTGTCTGTGTGGGCGAGGCTAGATCTATGTTGGAAATGTTCTAAAGGTGACCACTATTAGTCGGGAGGTCTGGGAATTTTACACATTAGTTTAAAAAAATGGCTAAACCAGAGAAAAAAATGAAAATGTGTTGTTTTATTGTGAAATTCCAAATATGTTTGCGTGGAGCCAGTATCAGGAGTTCAGCACCTGGGACAGCACCCAGACATCGGGACTATTTGGGCCACATACAACAACTCTGTCCAGGGTTCAGCACCCTGCGTTCAGCACCTCGGACAGCACCCAGACATTGGGACTATTTGGGCCACATACAACAACTCTGTCCAGGGTTCAGCACCCTGCGTTCAGAACCTCGGACAGCACCCAGACATTGGGACTATTTGGGCCACATACAATAACTCTGTCCAGGGTTCAGCACCCTGCGTTCAGCACCTTGGACAGCACCCCAAAATGTAGCATGTTTTCCTTGAAGGCCTCATAATATGGACCTGTCCATGGTGCTGAACTCCTGTCAGGCGTAAAAGAGGCCATAAGGATTATGCAGAGGAGGAGAGAAGTGATCAGCAGTCCTTTGTACTCACATGAATCTATTTATTTGTATATAGGCTGCCATGTCTACTGTGTTGGAAGATGGAGGAAGGGACATTAATCCCATCAAATGATGCCACCAAAGTGTGGCTGATAAAGCTAATGACCCATAACCTAGATGTTTGCTACTTACACTTTGTTACTGTGCATTCCTGACTTGATAATTAATGTTTTGTTATACAATGCAAAACCATATCACCTCATATACCATGCCTCTTGTTCTACAGGTAGCCCTTTGCTGCTAGTGATGATGATTTTTCTTGCTATTACATAATACTCATCTAAAAACAGTTTACAAAGTGCTACCAAAAGAAAACACAAAACAAGAACAACCTCATAAAAATTCATCATGAGAGGATTAAAGCCACAAGAAAAAAATCAAAAGAATGAATAGATGTGTATAATACAATAAGGTATTAGATAGTATTAAAAACAGCACAGCGCTGAAAACAACTGCATCAAAGCAAAATTCAGCATATCTACATTCTGCAGGCAAGTATTAAAGAAGTGCTTAGCGACCTTTAGTCTTTGGTCTAGACTAAGGGTCAGTCAGTGAGGTCCTGCCTGTGGGTCTTAACCTGATCTCTGACTTATATGGACTCAAGAGGTCTTCATATATCTCGGCATCAGAGCAAGTTTAAACATAAGTACTTGCAACCCGATGAAAAGATGCTAAATCTAGAGATACTCTGACTCTCTCCCTTTGGCACCAATTCAAGTTGATGCATTGAGAAATAGCTCGAGGCATGAGGGTGACTTTTGAGTGAGGCAGGGCTAGAGAGAGATGAGAAGAAAGGCATCAATGGCCTTTTCTTGTTCTGTGTGGAATAAAACTTGGACAGACCATTGTGGGATGAATAATTCCAGAGGAACTACCGCAAAAAAAAGAAGAAGAAGAAGTTTATTTACAATTGTGTGACTGAACTGTAAAATGATCTGAGGCTTACAAAACTTTCTGTATGCAAGGTAGTGCCTAAGGGGCCTGTACACCTAAGTACATGTTTTCATATTGTTGCTGTTTAGCCTATTTTCAGGACTATATAAACATGCATATCAGAACATCATAACATGCTTGATTGATGACTCGAGTGTTCATTTTGATTGACCTGTTCTGGCATCATCATCATCTTAGATTCTTATCATTCTACCTTAGATCACTACCTTAGTTCACCTGAAGAGGATGATCCAAATTAAAACAACTAACTAAACATATGCTTTCTCTGTATTTTGGAACAGAAAACATGCAAACAAACAAACAAGAAAAACTGTGCCTGAAACAAGACCACGGGAGGCGAGGGGACTCTGCAGGTGTTATAGTAACAAAATCCACTCCCAGAAAAAAAAACAGGATCTGAGCCAAGACATTGGGAAACCAGAGATATTAACCCACTGCTAGAGGAGGTGAATTACAACTTTATGATGAACAGTGTTAAATGAGGCACTAAGGTCTAATAGGATTCAAATGAAACAATCTTCTGCATCTGCTGTAAAATTGGAGCCATTTGTTACTTTAAATGGGGCTGCGAGGCTAAAACAACATATGGACCGCTCCGGTTGCCCTGTTGCCACTGCAACCCCGACTTTGATTGATTAGTGTCTCTCTGCTATTTGTTTGTTAAAATTAAGATTATATATAATGATTACAGTTATTCTTCATATAAACTATTACTAACTTGAGTAGATTGATAAACATCAGTGCTGGACAGAAAATCTCTCTACATCAAACAGCAAAACATTAAAGCTTAGTACAAACTGATAATAAAGGTAATGATTAATGATTAATAAAATGTAATCATTCTTTGTCTATTTGTATTTGTATTTTTTTGGGTGGCAGTAGCTCAGTCCATAGAGACTTGGCTTGGGAACCGGAGGGTGGCCAGTTCAAGTCCAGCATGGACCAAAATATGGAAGGTGGACTGGTAGCTGGAGAGGTGCCAGTTCACCTCCTGGGCACTGCCCTTGAGCAAGGCACCGAACCCCCCCAACTGCTCGCAGGGCACTCCTAGGGGGGCTGCCCATCACTCCACCATCTCTCTCCACTATGAGCCCTTGTATGTTTGTTCGGGGTTAAAATGCATGTAAATAAAAACTGAGTGAAAAAAGAATTTCCCCGTTGAGGGATTAATAAAGTATCTCTTAAGTAAAGCTTGATTACTATGGGTTTAAGACTGCTAACTGAATCCTGATCAATATATTATTTGTTAAGATCAATACATTGTAAGATATAATAAGCTATAATAAGAATAATATAATAAGAAATGTTCCATAGTCTGTGAAGATGGTTGGTCGACATTTCTTTCCCCATGTTAAACACACTTTAAGATTTTCTTAGATTTTGAGCGTTTCAAACTGACTATTTCAGATTGCAAATGCATCAGCAGGCCCATCCACAGGTTCAATAATAAAGCTAATCCAGTGACATATTAACAAGGTCTTAGGGGCTAATTAAGACGCAGCAGTGACGAGAAAATCAGCAGCTCTCCCTAATGAGCAATATCAGAGAAAGACACACAGTAAAGAGGAAGAGTGGGGCAGAGAGCTCCATCTCCAGAGAAACAAAGTGAAAAAGTGCTACATGCAAATATTCCCGACCCACTAAACACAACATGCCCAACCTTCACATCCCTGACAAAAAATGCATGTGCACACAATGACAAACAAAAGGATTTCTTCCACAAATACATCACTAAAATCAAAGACAACACAAAGACAACGCCTCAGGCACCCTCGCTCGCTCATACAAAGTTTTATACCCTCCATTCCTCTGTACTAAAAGGCATAATAAATGAATTATAACCCTTTGATAATGTCTTCAAACTGAATTCAACACAAGCCTCTGGTTTACTTTAATAACACCCAAGCTACTTGCTCTGTATTCACAAAATAAATTTCCAGCTGCCACAACTGTTGTAATATTTAAGATGTATTATATAGGCTTGCTGTAAAAAAGAAAAAGAAAAAAAGAAGGATTAATCATCCTACTGCATGTATAGTGACGTGGGACATGCTTAGTCATCATGCTGAGGAAGTGTGAGCAGCAGTTGTGTCGTACGTTGCTGTGACATGTGAGCATGCTCTAAAATCTAAGACATGACAGGTTGACCAGGCAGTCCAGCAGGGGTTTCTCATTCGCAACATGTTGCCTCTTACATCTGTGGTTTTTATCTCTCAATGGCTTCTTCCTGTCCATCACTGTACGGCTCAGCTCCAAACAGCACACAGACACAGTTAGTGACTAGGTGGTGAACATAGTGGAGCATTTAGCAGCTAAAGAGCCATATATTCCCTTCAGGGATTGGTAAAGACCAAAACCAGAGTTAAAAGAGAGATAATATTGGACACCAGATGCCCAGAAACAGGGCTTCAGATGGATAGTAATGTACTAGTAACTCCTGGATGTGTAAATAAGCAACTACTCACTAACAAGTTCACCATTATCAAATTGACAGTGATGATCAATGTATTTTTTATCTTTTGTCTGGGACACACAGCTTTATCCAATTTTATTTAATGGCAGTTTCTTTTATAGAGAGCAGGTCTAAACTGTATTCTTTATAGTATTATTTACAGAGACCCAACAATTCCCACCACAAGCAAGCCCTTGGTGGCAGTGGCAAGGATAGACTTCCTTCTAAGAGGCAGAATCTGCCTCAGCCATCTGCCATGACTCGTTGAGTTTAGAGAGGTAGCATTAGTCTTTTAGCACAATATCATATTTGTAGCTATCAAGGGATTCCTGTTACAGGATTCCCATTTTAATTCAAGTCAACAGAAAATATTTAAAAATCCACCAGAGATGGGATTTCAACCAATTCATAGAGTCAGTGTTAGGTTAATTAGCTAGCTAGCTACAGCTGATAAGCTCTGCCAGCAACAGTTGTCATTTCTCATGCAAGAAACGATGTGCCTATTTTCATCCTACCTCCCTCTGTCTCAAATCAAGGACCCACTGTTTCAACAATTAAAGTCTTGAGTGATAAATATAATCCTGCCTCTAACATTCTCTATTTGGTCTCACTGTGTTTTATCTCTGGTTTATTTTGTAGACAGTGAAAAGGAGGATACCCCTTCCTGACACACACAAGCACACAGTCACTTATTTTTAAACCACGGACTCTTCACTTCCACGGATCTACTGTCCAGCACTCTTGCTAGATCGGTGGCCTCGTGGGCTCCACTGTCTGCCCTGATAGTGGGAGGTTTGGAGTGGAGTTTGATCTCCAGCTGACTCTTCTCTGCATGACACTAACTGCCATCCTGTACAAAGAAGTGTGCTAAGCCTCCACTTACTGTACCTCAGATACAGCAGATGAGCTCCTAACCTGTTACCCTTCAGTTTGAACAAGGCTTATACTTACACAGGTAGATGACACTCCAATGTCCATATGTGTGTGTGCTCACTTTTCCCACTGCAAACATCCATTATCTCCTGTGATTGTCCTCATTGTGGTATCATTTAATCGCAGAGGCTCTGCATCTATAAACTATCATGTTTCTGTTAGAGATGTTCCATCTGCGTGTGGATATCTTTATTATGAGGATGTGGTCATTATTACAAAAGTTATAAATTAGAACCTGTCAAAGAAGGCAAGGATAGCTGAAACACACTGTGAAATACAGCCTATGAGAATCAGTTGTTATTTTCAGTTACAGTGTTTTTGTCAAGGCTTTGAACTTGCTCTCATAGGGAAGTTCAATAAGCTGAGACTTTTTTTTCACCTTATTACCTGGAAGAGCAGCCATCGCCAAATGAGACAGATAATACTGTTGAATCTGCCTTAGATAAAACAGGATATGGACAAAGGTAAAGTTTATCCAATAATAGCTTTGTCAAACAGGCTACATCCACAATGCAGTCTCTGTAGGCTAATGATGACTGTAAATGAATAGGACAGCTAGTTGCTTATGACTCATAGATGTACAAAGTGGAGAAAGTATGCATCTAAGTAATGTTGCAGCTTTAAAAAAAATGTTGCTTATGTGAGAATATTCATGGCTGTTAAATTTAAAAATTGAATATGAAGTTACAGCCAGGAGACAGTTAGCTTAGTCTAACATAAGGACTAGAAGCAGCTAGCCGGGCTCTACTGAATGTAGCAAAATCTGCCTACCAGCACATCTAAAGCTCGTTTATAATCATTACATCTCATTTGAATACAAACTGAAGTGGTTCTTCATCTTTTCACAGAGCCAGACTAGCTGTTTTACCCCTGTTTCACTCTTTAGGCTAAGCTAAAATAATAAAGTTCTTGCTCTAGCTATTAAACATACACATATGAGAGTGGTATCGATCTTCACATCTTTGTCTCAGCGAGAACACAAATAAACATGTTTCCCAAAATGTCAACAGTTCTTTAAATGCTCATTCTAACGACAGCCTTCATCCACCTTTATGGCGCCAAAGTCTTGTATGCCCCCCGCCTAAAGGTGTGAGTGCTAGCATTATCTGATTAATGCTTGTGCCATTCCCACTACTGTAAGCCCAAACAATACATTTCGACAAGCCTGCTGCCAGCGGGCACCACCTGCTATGGTGCTATCAATAATCCATGAGGGTCCTAATAATGCTGTATCATGGTTTACCACCTCCACACTGAAGGTCACATGTTTCTTTTTCTCTTTCTCTCTCTCTCACACACAAACACACGCAACAATGCTGATTGATCCTAATTGTACTTATTTTACCTCAAATCCCAGCTGCCAATGCCTGCCTGTCTGGCTGGCCGGTCACTGAAGAGGCCCTTAGCAGGTCAAAGTGATTACACTATCAAGGACATCTATTAGAATCTAATTTGGCCAGGTTGGGTCCTCAAACAGGCCCAGCTAACCTCCCTAATGAACATTCATTTATCTCCCGTTGTTTGGGAGCTGTTGCGTGCGAAGTCCGCAGCTTTGGTGCTAAGCAGGATGGATGTGATATTTAGATCAATAGGTCCGGCTTATGGGGAAAAATGTGATGGTATACAGATGATAAGAGGGTGATATTTCATTGTAAATGTCAATGTAATGTAACCATCAATGCCCAGGGTGGGGGACTGTGCATACACACTATATAAGGCTGCAGCAACTTATAGAAACGACACATGAAGGCACTTCTTCTATCGCTTGTGAGAATCTATTTGAATAATGAGGAGAAGTACCTGTCAGGCTTGGTTATCCTGACACTTGGACTGTAGTCCTAACACCTACATACATCTGAAGGGAGAGAGAGAGACAAAGAGATGGAGAGCACACTGACTGCACTGCAGGGTACCTGCATTTTTTTTAACGATACCTTAGAGCTTGAATAGGCAATCGCCAGTGAGGTGTCTGTGCTGTAATGCTGCATCAATCACCGGTCTTGCATAGAGAAACTGCTGCTCTGAGATGAGATCCATCACTAGCACAAGGCCAGAGGTTTAAAATATGCCATTTGAAGAACATATAACACGGAGTATGTCCTCTTTGGTGAGTGCTTTTATTCAAAAGCACTTCATCGTGACGTGAGCTTATTTCTAGGATTTTGAGTGGTACGATCCCACTGCACATTAAACTGTGAATTGCAACTGTTATGTCACGGTCCACCCACTGGGCTCCATAGGTGTCTCTCTCTTAATACATTCTTTACCTCTGTCACAAGCATTCTCTGAGCCTATCATCTCAGTTAGCCATCTGTGAAAGCACATACAACCCCATTAACCTCACACCAAATCCCACTAGAACTTGCAGTGCCATGTTTCATCTAATAAATTGCTGTCCGTACAGAGTGTAGAAAAATGAAACTAGATATACATTGTAGTACGGTTCACCACATACAGTAGATGTTGTGGTAAAATACATGTACATTGTAACCCTTCTGTTTTAATATACTTGTCAACAAGCTGCAAGTCTTTTAAACTCACTGTATCTTTGGAGCAAAATTGTGTATCTCCACTGTTTTCATCATAAAAGTGGAATCGATCTTTGACTTAAGAATTCACTCCCACTTGCACACTCACAGGAAATCACTGTGTTCAGACTTTGAGACTCAAGCCAGACCTACGCTACAGACCACTGATATTTCATCATCTCCACCGCAGATTTCAGTAGCACTGATAAAATGAAAGATGGATGTGGGTATCCTGGTGACTCTGGCCATATTCTGCAGTGGTCTTAGCTTGTGCAACAGTATCAGTTGTCTTGAATCCTGTCCACAGCACTTGTTACGTCTCACGTCTGCTCTCTCCTGTGCAGTCTCTGGTGATGTAGCTGAAGTGCCACAAAAACAAACTTCCAAAGAAGCTTGAGCAAAAAAGATAAAACCAAAATCTGAAATAAAACTTATTGAAATGGAAGGCTTTACTTATTTATTCACATAAGATGACAGTAAATATATGGTGCTCAGTGCCAGTGAATGAGTGGTTGGTAGATCAGAAAGGCGCTTTTGAAATACAAGTCCATTTACCAAGCCCATCACAAACATGGTGTTGTTGTGATATAGTGTGACATGCAAATTTGCATATTTGAGTATGTAATTTTAATAGAAAAGGTTATGTGTAAACATGTACATCTTGCTAATGCCAAAAGGTCAACTGTTCATTTAGTCGTGTCAAGGTCAGCATAACCGAAAATAAAACCCTTGATATCAAAGTGAAATATTGCTTTAAGTGCAACGTCTGACGCCAGACGGGGAAAAAGGTCTTGGCGAGACAACCCGGCCACCTGGGCACCTGGACACCCTGACACCTGGCAGGGCCGACTGTGTGATACTTAAGTGTTTGAGACTCAGGCCAGATGGTTGTGTGAAGAAAGATCACACACGTAGACAAACGTGTACTCACGGACACATACAGTTTGGCATACAGTTGCCTCACACAAATAATTCATGTGAGCCAGATGCACTGCAGAACTACAGCCTTAGATACACGCATACAAACGGACAGTGCTCACATTCCCTGCATGCGCTGTGAAGAATGGTGAAAGGCTACTGCACTTGATACCAGACATTATGTTGCATATTAGTCTTTATGTCGTCTTGACATGTAATGTACGTAATCAAGGTAAAAATAGTATCAACCTATAAAAGTTTCATGAGGGTAGACTTTTCATAGCTCCCTGTTTATGTAATTGTCAGCAAAATATACTGAGCCTCCTAAGCGAGTGTACTATTTATATGATATATGATATGTCAGTACTAGGCTGAGGTTCAAGCTTAGAAAAGGTTACAGGATATGTGACCAACCAAGATATGACTCTCTTTTCCTCCACCCACCTCCTCGCAGACAGACATGAAGAAAGAAAGATGGTTCATCTCAGTTATTCAAACTTTTTGTGTGGGAACGGAGACAAAGGTCAGGCTCCAGATTGTGAATAAGTAGATTGACAAAGAGAGAGGGAACAAAAAAGAAAGAAAGCCAGACAGAAGGATACAATGAAGCCCTCTGCCCCTCAAAAACTACTTCAGAGACAGTGGGTGAAACAAAAGCAGGCGCTGAGGGACAAACAAAGTAATGAAAGCTTGGAGGATTTTGAGAAAGATGACACATTTCTTTCATTTGCACAGAGAATGCCTGCTTATCAAAACAACGTACACTACAATGCTGAAGTGCAAGTAATTTTTTTCTTTTGTTCTTCCTGCAATGGTACTGGAAATCATATGGCACATAAATCATGTGGACATTTCTTTATTTCCACCACGCATGCACCACTGCCATATGCTTTCATGAGGGAGACCATTTGTTTTTCGAGGGGCCCTTGGAAAAGAGCTTTGATGCCATCCGAGAGAAAGAAAAAAAAAGACAACAGGCACATTTCATTGAAGTTGCCCCCCTTTGGAAGATAAAGCCAATGTGTATTAGAGAAGAGGGGATGCTGTCTTATATCAAAGACTTGGACTGACTCTCAGTTTCGCTGGAGGAGTAGTGCATCATTGAGAGGAACGCCACTACTCCCAGTTTTAAACAAAGGCGTAGCTACCAGAAAAACCAGCACCGTCTTCTCTCTGTCTCACTGTGATCAGTTCATTCATATTCCCTACCTTCCATCTTCAAGGCAATCACTCATGTCTCAGTCATAATGGAAGGTACAGCAGTCACTTCGACCTAGCGAGAGGGAGCTCCTATTATTCCCTCATTGCATTGACGGATGATTCCTGGATGCGATAGCAAGAGAGTGAGAAAGAGAGAGACGTAATGTAGAGAGAGAAAGAGATAGAATATAAGGGAGAAGGGTAATGTTCAGGCCGTTAATGTTTGCTTTCAGATTTGAAATAAAGCTGCTGCAGGGAGATAGGAGACAGATCAATCAATGCACAGAGAACGGGGTTAGCATTCTGGGTCTAAGCAGGTGATTTGTCTATGCGCTGAAATGGAATTGGACATTCATACAGGAATGGTTATGAATATGGAACCAGGCAGTGACTTTGAAAATGGAACAGTTCAGGATGAGGCGCTTCAGTAAGCCACAGAAACTGCAGCGGGAACAAGTGATGTAGTCTGCGAAGAAGCCATTTTTCATAGCCTGTGTATAAATTCCCCAACGAGGGCTTGGGTTCACATCCTTTGGTATTTTATGTGCTGTGATCCTTCATCTTCCGTAACACTCGCTGACTTCTCAGCATTTAAATGAAGAGGACACAAAGAAAGAAAGGCACTGGAAAGGTGTTATTCATCCCATGTCCTGCAAAAAAGAATGTCTTCATATGCTTGGGTTTGCAAAATTTCAGATATCTTCCTCTCTATTAATACATTACTCAGATGCCCTATCTATGTTCAAAGAGTTATTAGTCAGTGTAATCATTCCTCCTGTCCATATACTGGATGATTCAGTTTGTGTTTATGCAGAAGTGCATTCTAGAGTTCGGCTAAAGCTAATGTGAAGTTTCAGTGGTCGGAGTTAGCCAAATCATATATCTTCCAAAGTTTTAGTGTTAAGAACAAAATTCCCACGTGTTGGTTTGTCTGGATGTTGTTGCTGAGCTGTGACAAAGGGATATTTCCCAGTAGTCCCATGTAGGTTTGTTGCTTGGACACAGTTCTGGCAATAAACATACACACAACTACCATGGCTAACAAACCCACTCGATTTGGCGATATGAGATTGTGAACTTGTGAATTTTTGCACAGAACAAGGACTGTAGACTTTCTTATAGTGTAGTTGCTCAAATTGTTCCAAGGCCAATATGAAGAGGAGGAATGATTATAGAGACAAACAAGTCTGTTCAGTGCCCATATGGCATGTAAGAATTGTATTAATATATAATAAAGCAAGTTTATGTACAAAACCAAATGCGTAGGCTGACAGTAGCACAAGTAAAGAACAGTCAACAAGTCACACAGCAATAGCCAGCTGAAATATCCGTAAGCTGCTGATCATACCAGACCTGATATGACTGTACCATTAAAACCCTGGGAGTTGTCACAGTTCAGTTTTCGGGCAAAAAGGAGGAAGACCCAAATACATGAAGACATAGCCAGAACACGTTGTCTCAGCGATAGCAATCTTTGCTTTCCAGCTTGATACCGCTCTCATATAACTTTGCATAGAAGTTGGAAACAGGGGAAAACAGCTAGCCTGGCTTTGGTATTCAAATTGAATGGACAGATGCAACAGTGGTATTAATCTTCTCTTCTAACTCTAGCTCTTGGCAAGAAAGCGAATAGGTGTTATTTGAGAGAGTCTGAAAGTGAGAAGGGAGATGGGACAGGTGTCACCTTGACGTGTGTAAAGTAAGCAAGGAAGTGTTTTATTTCTTCTGAATTAAGTGCTTTATTTGTAAGAGGAGGATGTGTTAATACTTTGTTCAAAAGTTACATCGTCTTGCTTTAAATGCGTTTGGACTCCAGTATGTTTTAAAACTTACTCCTTGAATTATTTTTAATGTCACGGCACTTCGTAAGAACCAAAACTTTCCGTCTATTCATTCACAACGACATCCTGTATGACCTTGTGTGGTTGTTAGTGAGCACACGTGTGACTCACGTGTGTAAATCTAAAAGTTTGTAGCCATTAGTAAAGATCAAAAGCACTAACATGCTTTAGTTTAACGCTGAGGTGTAATTTAGTGGAGCCAGCTTGTTGTTGAATCACACCTATCCGGCCCTAAATCAAACGGTGCCCTATGAATCAGCTGTGCCCTTGTGATTCATTGCAGCTGATTTGGATCTGAAATGTCCTTCCCTCCCACTTACGCTATCTGATTGGCTTCCTGATGTAGCTTCCTCCCATCTCCTTCCATTTGTCTAATGAAGAGACTATTGATTACTCATGCAGACAGATGGACAGACAGATGGACAGAGAAATTGTGACAAAGAGAGGAATAAACATACAAACAAATGGAGAAGCAATGCAAGGCGAGGGGACAGACTGGTGGGCCAACAGCAGGCATGAGTCAGTGTTTATGTATGAGTGATCACACCAAGATGAACAAATCAAAGGCAAATCATTTTTACATATTTGAATTTATTATGTTCATTTGTAGCAATTGAGACTGCTACTTTAAGTACATGTTACATTGGATTGGATGGAATTGGATGAAAATCTAACAAACTATGAACTGATTAAATTTGTATAAGGGCCAAAGCCACACGTTTTCAGTGTTATTGGGAAAGCATGTAATCACTTCCATGATTATTTGGTACAGATGATATAGATGACAAAGGGAAACAGCCTCAAAGAAAACTTAGACAGAACTCCTTTCTGTTTTATGTGGTGGTACACTGAGCAATTTTTAGTGGCATGGCTCTAAGGATGATGTTGATCTCTCTGTCAGCCACTTTGGTCCAGACTGAAATATCTCAACAAGTATTGGACGGGTTGCCATGACATTTGCTGCTGCAGATATCCATGCTACCTTGAGAATGAATTGTAATAACTTTGGTCTTCCCCTGACCTTTCTTCTAGTGCCAACATGAGGTTGATATTTGTGGTTTTAAGTTAAATATCTCAACAGCTATTGCAATGAATTACATGGATTTAGGAAAATGCATCCATGCCCTCCATCGTCATTAGGCCAAATCTGCAAAAAAAATAACATTCCCAACAACGTCGGGTGTACTTCGTGTTTAGTGCTAGCAAACATGCTAACACGCTAAACTCAGAGGTCGAACATGGTAAATATTATCAATAGAAATAGCATTGTCATTGTGAGCATGGTATTGTTGACTGCCATGCAGTGGTGTATATGAAGATGAGTAACTAAGGTCAATAAATAAAAGAATCCTCCTTAGCATTTTAGACCTCGCTGCCCCTGCTGTCAATACAACTTTGGCTGTACAGTGAAACTTTGTTCAAACCCGCATAACTTTCTTTTAAATTCTAGTGGAGATCTCAGAGTTTCAAATATACCATATATGTCAACCTGAATTTTTAAAAGATCTAGACACCTAGCGTGTTTCTATTTGATTTGAACTATAAAAAAATATATTAAAAAAACAGAGTCCTGGGTTTTAGTCAGTGTAAACATCATATAACTTCAATGAAACGTTGGAACAAGCAGATACAGAATATGCATACTATGTGTGATACTGTCAGACACTGTGGAATAAGATGGTTTTCCTTCCTTAAAGCTACTTAAGCAAGGCATAAAGCTATATGTTACGTTGTTAGACTCAATGCAGTCAAGATGAGCTATACTATTTTCTTTTTATCTCACAGAATTGCTCAGACATCCTGGAGGATAGCACACAGATATACACAATAACCAATATACACATTCTCCTCCAGAATGGGTTTTGATTTATGAACAATTAGAATGATGAAACTGAATATATTTTCACTACATTCACTCGTCGTTCTCTGTGTTGCCCTCTGAGTTACTTCTATGGGATCAGTATCCCCCTCCACCCCACATTCCTCACACTCCTTCCTCTGTAGTCAAACCCCTCTAAGACAGGGCTGTAAGGGAGCTGATCTCCTTTGATTCTCCTGGACTAGGAGGAGACAGACAGGGAGGGAGGGAGAGAGAGAGAGAAAAAGAGAGAGAGACTGTGAGAGAGGGAAACGGTGGATTCACTCAGAAACAGCCCCGGTCCTCTCATCCTGCCGCCGGAGCACACTTGTTCCCCCTTAGAACTTCTGTATTCTTCCCAGGGCCAGAGCAATGCAGGGAACAAGGGGGGTGGAAAGGGAGGGAGGGAGAAAGGTGTAAGAAGAGGCAAGAGCAGAGCAAGCTCTGCATACAGACGATGATTTAGTGGAGAAAGAGAGGGACTCGCAGAGGAAAATGGGGAGAAAGAGAAAGGGTAGAAAAGTCAGGGATTAGACACAAAAAGTAATTTGAACAGTCTGCCGTACGGTCTAAGCAATAGTTGAATATGTTGCTTTTAATAGAATTAAACCTTTGGTTGTGAGTCACATGTGCTCTATGGCACCATTTGAAAAGAGTCAGGATATATGGCAGGAAAGTGGTAACACATATCCAGCTGTTAATCATAACTACAAGCCAGTGACCACTCCTACTATACAGTATATAATGCACTTAGCCACCTTTTGTTTTTGGCTGCACACAGAGAGAGGAAGTGAGAGGCAGGAAGAGATAGCAGGAGACTTCTGCTTCTTAGCCGCAGCTTCTAATTGATTTGGTTGCTTAATCCCTCTTGGACTGAGTTAAGGAGAGAGTGCAGTGTGATTGAGGCATTTGAATTCCCTCTGTGAGACGCGGCGGGCAGCATGGAAGTCATTTAAATTGAATGTGGATCAGTCACCGCTCATGTTTACTCCGAGGATTTGGCTCCAGCTGACAGCCAGGACTCTCAGTCTGTTAGGACAGATGATCGGCGAGGCCATCGACTCCAGTCTGTTTGTTTGTGTACACGATGGCTCTCTGGTGATGCCGCATTACTTGTGGATTTTACAGCATGTGCTCGAGTACTGGATTGTCTGAGATTGGGAGCATTTCTTGTGCCTTCCCGAGCAGTTGTAGCTCAAAATACCCATCAAATGTCCATTTTTACACTCGTGTTCTCTCTCGCTACATGTTACTCCCCTAACCCCTGCATTTCCACACGGCTTTACATGAGTGGAGCAGCTAACTTCTCTGGCAGTGGAAGAGAATATTCATGCCAGAAGTGACTATGGGGCTCTTGACATTATGAGGTTAAGCACAAAAGAAACACATATTAAGGCTTAGCTCTGGACTAATATTGGAATGTGACCATGAAAGACATTTCTAATCTGCTCAGCCAAAATCACATTAACTCCCCCCATGTATTTTCTCCACACTAACAGAGCCGGGTCTGGGAACATTTTTAATAGGAAACTTTCCCCTTTACACTGAGGCTGGAGAAGGAGAGAGAAAGAGAGAGAGAGGAAGAGAGCGGCGATGCAATAAAATTCTTCTTCTGTAACTAATCTGCGCTGATTTTGGAAGCAGGGTGGAAATTTTTGTACACTTGGGCATGCATGCAGGGCTGGAAACAAAGCCCCCCCCCCCCAATAAACACAGTGCAGATCTATCAGAGTCACTTTCCACAGCATGTCAGGGCAAAGAAAAACCAGCAGTCCATTCCAAACATAAAACAGCTGTCCGGGCAGGAATATAAGAAATGGCACCCTGCTGAAATGTGAAGCCGAGCAGGATGCCACTAGAAGACAGATGATTGGCTGTCAGGATCTCTCTAAGAGTCGCTGATCATCACACGGAGCACGCAGACTCTCTCTCTCTCTCTCTCTCTCTCTCTCTCTCTCTCTCTCTCTTGGATCCCCTGGGGGATTGTGAGAGCTCAGTCTACAAAGGAAGGGAAGGAAAGAGGAGCAGGAGTGAAGAGGAGGTCATTAGCAGGTGCTTTATTAAGGAGAGCGGTATAAAAGCAAGGGCAGCACATATGACCAACTCCAGCACCCCTCTACAAGCCTATTCGTAGCATTCTTAATTACAATGCATGCACTTTCTGCCCATATGTCACATTTCCATAAGTGGTGATCATTAGCTCTGATCAAGTTGCCCTTTTCTGGGTTTAAAACATGTGTTTAGCCTGCCATGGTCACATAATGGAGCACAATGATGAGATATTTCCAGAACTGCAAACCCACGCTTATTGTTGGAGAAGACAAAGAGAAACACCAGGCTACACATACTTTTACTGTAGATTTTATCCAAGCTTGCCACTTAACCATCACTACCTGAGTACCTGAGTGGCCACCCAAAAAAATTCCACCCATGATTGAGTCTGTGCTATAAATGGATGTAAACAAATATGTTATGCATATGCATATGAACTGATAACGCACCCCGAACAGACAAAAACAATGTCACAATTTTCACAGAGTTATTCATCATAGACACCAAATACGCCAATTAAAGAAAAATCCTGCAGCATGGACCAATGCAAATCTGACTGTTCTCTCTCCACCATTCATTAGACTTCTTTTCAAGGTGGGGTTGAAATCATAGACAGTATAAATATGGACATCATATCTGTGATGTCACCCACAGTTTTCTGAAGAGCTGTTGTAAAGCTCAGAGTGTCGTGGCTCTGTCCACCACCATCTTGGCCTGGGTGCTCAAACAAGGCACTTGTAACAGCACCCACCTGTCAAGCAGAGCAGTCACACTGTTAATGCATAACTTTAAGCTTTAATATAATTTAAACAGGTGAATTATATAAAAATTCACCTTCAGTACAGTTGTCATGAATGGGGAAATTAGCTATAGAGACCAAAATCTTTCTTTTGTACCAGGCTGTTTATTTCTGCTATAAAGTTGGGCATTTTAATATAGGGTCCTATGGAGATTGACATGTTCCGTAGCCAGCCTCAAGTGACCGTTTGAGGAACTGCAGTTTTTGGCATTTCCGCATTGGCTTCACTTCGCAGCCACGGAGGTTACTGCTTGGTTGAAATACAACATTTTTCTTTGGAGATTGAAGTTAAACACTGTACATACTTTATACATTTGATGAGTAAATAGTAAGTGGCAGTAGAAGACGATTTAATACAGACAGGTAGACAATTTATTTCAATCTGACATAGTCTGACCTTCGGATATAAATCAAAACAAATATCTTTGTGAGAAAGAGTTACAGATAGTGCTTTAGTGTTTTTTTTTTGAAGATCATGTTTACCTTGGTAATAGAAAAGAAGCATCCGTCCATTCATCCATTTTCTATACTCACTTATGCTGGTCAGGGTGGCCATGGCCCAGCACCTATTACCAATTAGACAATAATGCAGGGCCATCCGTGTATCACAGGACTAACCAACACAGAGCAACACATTCACAACTAATGGCAAGTTCCAGTTCTGCCCAAGTCTTTAAATACTGAAACAAAAATCCAAACCAACATGTAGAAACATGTAACACCATCCTGAACCTTCTTGCCATGTTGACGTGTTGATAAATGAACACTGTTTAATGTCTTATCTGATTTCACCACCTTACTAAAGTTCATTTCAGTCCCAGTATTGCACCTGTACAATGACAGGTGCCTGTCACTCCTCCTATGTACATACAGTTTTGTCTTTTCTCGCCAGTCTGCAGATGAGGAAACAAGTGGTGAGTCATCTTTGCGACTATAGGACCTATAGTCAAGACACTTCATATTCTACTAGTAGTGGCTTTAAATTAAGAGAACATAACACTGGGCTACACTGGAGGGATGCCTTAACCAGAGATACTGATGTGGAAAATTGGGTTGGTGAGGGATTTGTAGAGTTGGTGTCAGCCTTAGTGTAGATTCACACTATTTGGCAAAATGTAATTCTGGTCACTTCTCCACCCATGAAAAGTGACAAATTGAAATGCAGACTCCCTTAACAACAGAAGAGAAGGGGCTTTCTGCTAAGAGAAAGCTGGACTATACTTTTTAAAGACTTAACTTGACTAAATTTGGTGTTTGAAGTTTATTTACATCATGCTGCATGATTTCTGGACGTTTGATTTAACTCTGTCTGCAAAGTTAGCAAATGCAGTTTGAATTAATATGCGATAGAACAGCTATCCAGCTCCCATCCGGCACTACAAACCAGCTTTCAGGCAAAGTAATGGTACATAGTGCACTTCTAAAAGTTTAACAGTAGTTTTATAGGTAGTGATAGCAGAGGTAGATATTGTGGCTGTGATAAAAGCTGTTGGAGTAGCAGCAGCAAGCCTCTAGATAGTTTGCACGAGCTATTCCAAAATAGAACAAAAGCAGATAAGACTCTAATCTCAGTAATGGCAGAAATGGTTTTTCTGTCCCCATGGAAACAGATGAGGGTCAGTAAGCCATGATTGTCCTAGGGTGATCCCAAACGACAAAATGGCTGAGAGGCAGGAAATATGGCTCTCCTCAGAGAACATGTTTTTTTTCAGTGTGTGTGTGTGTTTGCATCTTTAAATCCATGCTTTCACATCTATAGCTGGATTACACTCATATTTCACTAAGCGAATGGAATTACCTGGCACAATGGGATAGTTTGCACCAAAGATTGTGTCTCCTACTTGTTGGACAGGCGTTTATGCTGTTTCTCCATGTACACAGAGGCATGCTACAGCTAATTGCAAATTACCGTGAGTAAACAATTGGACTACAAATGTATATCGCCAGAACAGGTAATGTAACTACTCAGGATGCCAACAGCTGTGCTCTGATTTAAATATTGTGGACATTAAAAAGTGCATATATGAAAGATTTTAGAATCTAATGGAGATAATGTGGAGATGCGGTGAGTCAGAGGGGAATGTTGTTACTATAAAGAATTCAAGGATCCAATTATGTCTCAGACTCGGCTACCTCTACACTTCAATCATTCAGAGACCAGGCAGAAAGGCAGAGCAACTGGAAGAGATGGGAAGAAATAGAAAGACGGTGTTACAAGGATGGTATGTGAAAAAGAAACCAAAAAAAAAAAAGATGACAATGGAAGAACTTTTTTGTAGAGAGCAGACCAAATTATTATTATATTATTCTTTGACCTGGAATTAATCAACAAGAGATGCTATTAATCTTGATGGACTGTAGTTCATCGTACAGTTTCCATTGTTAGCTCAGGCCCACCACCACCTCAATTACTGCCTGCTTAATTCAGCAGTGCCCCCTCAATCAGTTCCGAGCTTTATTATTAGCAGGAACATTTGATTTAGCATGGCGTTCAGTTTTAATAAGGTAAACATTGAAAGTCACAATTACAAACATGCTGCCATTGTGAATCCTCCTTCATTAAATTTGTTCTAGCTCGCAGGGGTCCCATTTTGCCAATCAAAAGGACACAATATACACATACATAAATTAAGCCTGAATTTCTGTCTTTGGAAATTATCTTGATACTGTTTATGCATGCACAAATGGATTTCAACAAATATGAAGTACAGTGCACTCACATGTATAATTATGGAGTTGTTTCACCCGACTGTGGGTCAGTAGTTATTGCAAAATTCGCAACTCTTCTGTGGCTAATGTTTCATAATGATTATTACTCCCTGAAGTCAAGCAGCAGAAGTGACAATGTGCAAATACTACTGGCCCATTTTTGGGTGAGCTAAATATGCAAGAAGAGTCTTACGTGTCACTGCACAGGGCATTTATCCTTTGCTGGACAGGCCACTTTTTAAAAATTGGGGCATGAATCAAGAGTATACCCACTTCTTCAGGTACAAATACACCACTGGGCATGGTCGTTGTCATAGGGGTCCATTGACACCTTGACCAGTTTGCAGCAAGAACCATGAAGTTTTTTGCATGCATTATAAATGCATTATTTTCACCAAGTGTATTTGAATATGTCTGTATACTAAACTTGGAATTGCACAAACTGAGTTTGACTGAAAAGCCAAGACTGAGATTACAATTACAGTCCAACTGTATCCATGTTAGTCCCCATACTAGCCATTTCGTTGCAGTGAGACCATTTTTTGAAACTTGTCCTCCCTGTATGAAATGATCAATTGTGACCTCAAGGATAATCACAGCTTCATAACCACATCTCTAGGTTGTGAACATTAGGGCCAGGGGCATTCAAAGGATATATATGGCTTTCCTTGATCCTTGATACTAAGGTTCCTGAGCAATTTCCAGAACAAAAGTATTCACCACCCAATTGTCGAAAAATGCAATTCTTACAGAGATCTCCAGATGTCAAAATCCCAGCATGAATTCTTTTATGGTGTTCCACAAGGTCTTTGGTGACTTAATGTGGTATTTTGGAAGGATTTATGCACATTTGTATTTTTTTCATGTGGTCAAACATGGTCACATTTTGCACCAAATCTGTATAACAAACGGTATCGACTCAAAAAACTGCTGCAACTTATGTAACAATAGAACATGGCCATGTGCTAAACCCTTATACACTAAACTTTGAATATTTTAATAGGCACCTGAACAAAACACAATGTTGATTACATATTTATGACTAGAAAAACTTGACACACGCTGAGCTGCATCTTGAATTAATCTTCAGGCAACTTTGTGAACACTTCTGTTCGGTATATACTGTTGACTTGCTATCTCCCCCGAAAGCTCCCCTGATTCTCTTGATTTCCATTTTGTTTTTGAGAATTTTTTTTTTCCTGTTGGTCTGATGACTATCAGAACGCTTCTTTGGAAAGTGATTTGGGTGATTGGAAAGATCCCAATTGACCAAAATATGATAGGGAACTGAGTCAAACAGTGTTATGGGAATTTTTCAAGAGTGACCCTTCAATAAGAAAGACTGGATTCGAAGCATCAAAGTTTAAGTTGAATTTATTATTCTTGTACAACAAGGAGCGTTTAACAGTGCAACACACAAAAGGGGTTACAGAGAAAAAGGCTCCCTGTGGAGCTCTAACAGTTGGTTCTTATACATTCTCTAATGGGCTGTCTTGGACACCTCCCCATTGATACAGATAACGTCATAACATCTTTTTTAGTTCTCTGATCAGTAATCAACAGGATGTTCCTTTGTACAAATGATACCTCCCTAACCTGTCTCCCCTGTCCGAATGATACCTCCCTATCCTGTCTCCAACCCTTGTACTATCGTGAATTACCTCAACTTAATTTATAGTTGAACTTTATCTCTCCCTGCCAGCCTCAGCAAAACACAGAGTAAAAGGGATGTGCGCACGAGACATGTAAAAAACAGGATACACACACATCATATGAATTAAAAACATCTGAACCCCAGTATAATCCTAATTTTTATAACAAACAGTTCAATCTTTAGCTCCTTCCTGCTGCTAGCAAATAGACTTTAAATCATAATTGACTTGTCTTTTGTAAGTCCACAGGTTTGTACTTTTGACTTTTTATCAAAAAATCACATATTTACGAACACACTTGCTCATCTTTTGTACTGATGATTCAATCTGGAGAGTTTCATGCCCATACAAGCTTTGGATGTGCTCCAAATACCAGTCATCAGACCTTTGAGTTGATATTGCACATCTTCAGTCCTAGACTCTAGGAGTATTTAAACATCCTCTAGGTTTCTTGTGCCATTGTGCATCCCCAAAATGAATGAAACCATGCGCTCAGGCTGGGTGTGAAGCATCTGATGTAAAATGAAGCAAAGGACAGCTGAGCCACAAAGGAGACATGAGTAATCAGAATGGAGAAATGTCACTTTGGCTCCTGCCACCTTTTGCATTGATTGGATAGAGACATAATTAAAAGCGACAGCTGTACAATCAATAACAATCCCCTCGCTCACCCATGGGCAGGCCTGCGGACCACCCTCTCAGCACCATCTTCCTCTGTCTCTCATGCTCACACCGCACACACGCCTCTTGGTGGTGGACTGAGGAGTAGTGAATCGGAGCGTGACCAAACGTGTCATGCAGCAGCAGCAGCAGACGTTATGTAAGAGAGTCATCCCAGCCTGGCTTGTTCTTTTACTTTCTCTTTCTCTCCCCCTCTCAGTCATTGGCTCTCACCTTCAAACAGTGGGAGTAGTGAGGACTCAGCAAAAACAGCCAGAAACACCCATGAACAGCTAATGTTGACAAAAAGCCTCCTGTATGCTCTTATTTCCTCATGTTTTCGTGTGTCAACAAGGTTTATATCAACACCTTGGACCATTGGTTGAATCATGGTGTGAAAACTGTGGGGAGGAGGCAGAGGGTGCCAGTTAGAAAAAGCACGACAACAGACATGTTGTGCACATTTCATAATGATGAAACTGTAAGGTTGCCATGTTTTCATTTTGGTTTGTTATTTCTTTTTACTTCCTGTTTTTCTTTTTTTTCCACTTTGGGAAGAAAGTGGTTCAACTGAGACCGTAATGAATGAATGCTTAAAAATGTAACACACAAAATTGAAATTAAATGAGTATGAGTAAATAAGGCAGTTGTTGCTCTTGCTCAGAACAAGCTGTGGACGGCACAGCTTCCACAGTCATGCGGCAGTGCGTGGATAATACACAAAGAACAGTAGGATTCAATCTCATTATGGCTATCAAGACCCCATGCTATCGGCACTGTGAAGCTGTACTCATGTACAGCTGTGCTTCAAGCTAAATACTAACATCAGCATGCAATAATGCCCATAATGAATACGCTAACACACTGATTTTTAGCAGGCATAATGTTTAACATGTTCACCTTCTTAGTTTAGTGTGTTAGCATGCATTATAACAAATTACAGCTGAGACTGATGGGAATGTCATCAATTCTGCAAGTATTTAGTCATAAACAAAAGTAATAAAAAAAAGAAATTTGACCTGATGATGGTGCAAAACTTTGGGAGTCATTAAAAACATTGATGAGAGATTCATCCTCTGGGGAACTTGAATATTTAAGCCAAAATTAGCAAAGGTCCATCTGTCAGATGATATTTCACTGGATAAATGAAAACTTTGACCTGCAGGTGGTGCAAGAGGAAAAATCAGGGGCTGACCAAAGTCATGAGGATTCACCCACTGGGGACCATGAATATCTACTAAATATCATGCCATCCCATTCAGTGGCTGATGAGATATTTCAATCTGGATCAAAGTGGTGGACCCCCTGATCACTATGGCTCTATGGTTAGCACACATGCCTCCCAAAATGAAAGTTAGTAGGTAAGGTAGTATTTAGTTTTTGCCTGTGTGTTGTAGTATATATTTTTCTTAAGTTTTGAGTATTGGATTGTAATTGAATTAACCACACTAAACAAGATGACAACATGACATGAATATTACTAAATGTTTTCAGTTAAATTTGATAGGGAATTTTTGTAGTGTAGTTGAGATATTTAGTCAGAACCACATATTTTAACTTCATGGCAATAGAAGATGGGAGATCACCAAAGTCATTAGCATTCATCCTCTGGGCACAAAGGATATCTACCACATTTAATGGCAATCCATCAAACAGTTGTTGAGATATTTCAGACCAAATTGGTGGACTGACAGACAGACCAAGAGCCAGCAGCCTAGAGTGATTGAACACTGCTGCCATATACTGCCTTGCACAAAAAGTAGGCTGCTGTTTAAACTCAGAAAATTCTTATAATCAGATTTATACATATTCATTGCTGGTCTGTGATCTTTAAGCCCGGGTTAGCCACCCTGTTAACATACTGGACAAGCAGAATTCAGTATTCAGTTGGTGTGGCCTGTGCTTACACAGGCTTATTGCATTACCACCATCCCAGCATGCAAAGACAGAATATTTATTTAGGGATCATCTGACTAGTAGTCTACAATATATTAAATATCTATCACTGAGGAGAGGAGTGGATATTTGAAGCGAAAGGATTGTAACAGTTGGAATAACTTTACAATATCGCCATAAGATAATGCATTTACAGTGGATAAGCAGAACTTCTGTAGATTTCCCTTGGTACCCCTTGCTTTGTGTTGTCAGGGACAGGAAATAAGATCAGACTTTTTCTTTTGCTGAAGTACTCTTATGCTATTTGCTGTTTTTTTTGCCATTTCTAGTTACATAGATTTTATAGAAAAATAACACCATGAAGTTAAGCTAAACAAAGTTTAGTATTTGGTGTTATTTGTGAAGTTAGAGAGGTAAATATATCACAACCTATAATTGCAAGAGCAAGTGCAAGTGACATCTGTGTGTGTGTGTGTGTGTGTGTGTGTGTGTGTGTGTGTGTGGAGTTTAATGTACATCTGGGGTAGCCCCCTGGGGCAGACAGTGGCTCTGTAAGCTCCTTTAGCAGGAGATAACTCTGTGAGTAGATTAGTTGGGGGTTTTGAGGCCGGTTATACCCTCTGTCCTGTCTGTGTGCCCGGTGGTCACTCAAAACCACTAAATCCCTGTTAGATCCAGGCTACACTGTCAAAGAGTAACACACAGACCCCCACCCCCCACAACACAAACAAACACACACACACACACACACACACACACACACACACACACACACACACACAAAAGAAATGTACCGAGCACATTCAGACACACCCTGATAAACTGTATATACACACAGTCAGTTAATCATTAAGTAAATTTGTCGAGTATTCTGATTGTAGATGAGTCAACAATTACTGCAATGGGCAAACAAAGGATTTCTTCCATGCATGCTTTCAGGATACCAAATATTTGATGCAAACTACTTCAGTCAGCACTTTCAGAATATAATTCTTTAGTTTCATGAGCTGTGAATATGCAGGGGATGTTAGCTTTTGTCATTTTGTGCTGCATGTTTCCACAGCATTTAAACTCAAATTTAAACAGAACAGAAACTAAATATATAGAGAACAGAAATGGGATATACTGTATCTGGCAAACAGTTTTCTTGTACTCTCACTGACTTTGGTATTCTGTTCACAAACCACAGCCAAAGTCTAAATATAGGATGTATTGTAGTGGGATTAATGTTTTTATCTCAGCATCTGATGCATTTCTTTTGTGACTGCGCCACTGGGAAGAATTCAAGTAATTTAAACCACCAATGTCATAAAAGCATTTTTAAATTAGTCCTCAACCTGAGAGGACAATAGTGAGTGACTGAACAGGGTTATTGTACACTAAAAAGTTTGGGAGGAGATTAAATTAGTCCAAGCAAAGAATTTCAGATATTTCAATTTGTTACACTCAAATTGTTGAGTTGAAAAATTGGATTTGCTTTATAAATGAGTCAGAGTTGGGGTACAATAACTTGAAATTGAACAGCCTTATTATTCAATTGCCTTTTAACCTTTGGGTAACTTCTGAGTTTCCCTTTTCAACTGACTGTTTGCTAAATCCTCAAACAGTGATTGTCCAATCATAGCTCAGCAGCCGTAACTAGGCATGACATGCCTGTCAAGCTCTGGAGTTCTCCACATAATGAAGTGGTGTGCATGGGGCTTACTCAACATTTAAAGAGTTTGGAGCATGGTGTCTGTTTAAAAACCTTTTAAAATCAGTAAAAATGTAAAGAATGGATAAAAATGCGTGTTTATCAGATCCAATGCAAGCTAACTAGCTTAATGCTAATGCAGGGAGCAGTTCATACTGCGTTATTTTGTGGGGTTACAGTTTAGATTAAAAACTCTCATTCATGATAACACATGCACTGTGTAATATGTCTACTGTTATATGTAAAAGCCGGTCCTGGATGCTGCTATATCAGAGGTTAGGCTAATGTTAGCGGCCGCTCTTTCTATTTGATTTTGGGATAGGTCTAGGGTTGCCACCTTGGATTTGTGAAAAAAAGGGACCAAATGTTGCGCTGGGCCGGGCCAGGCCGGGCCGGGCCGGGCTAGTTCAGACTGACCAATGAACATGAAATCCGGACATAGGAGACAGATACAAAGTAATGTTAATACATGAATTTCATTCAGGGGTCACACACACACGTCTGAACTCTGAGGGTTTGATGAGTTTAAATAGCTACAGAAGCATGGGAACCTTTCTGGACTACAGAACGAAGGAAACCAAATAAAGTTTTTACATTTTCCCCCAAAAACGGGACAAATTGTGTCCTGGGAGAGATTTTTTTTCCCCCGGAACAGCTGATGAAAAAAAGAGAACAATTCTGGGAAAAACGGGATGGGTGGCAACACTAGATAGGTCCAAAAAACCCAGCCAAACTCATTACCCAAGGTTCATCATCCTGAAAACGTTTGCTTTTGTACCATTAAAAGTGAACTTTACTATTTGGAAAAAAAAAGAATAAAAGAGCATAAATTTGACCTCTGTCTTGCCTAAAGTTCTCTCCTATAGTAAACACCACAGGCCAAAAAGTTTCTTTCCCGGCATCAAACCAGAAAACAACAGCCTAAACCAAAACTCCCTGACTGGGGATTTAAAAGAAGTCATTGTTCATTTTTTGGCACATCCTGCAACAGCCATCTTCCCCCAGGCTTAAAAGTTAGCACAGTGACACAGCAGGCTCAGCAACAGGGGGACAAAGTGCAAAAGCCTCAGCATCATCTTGTGGATAACCGGCTCCTTGCTCTTCTTCACCCCCATTCTCCAGCCTCAACCCTTTTAGCATTAAGAGAAAATGGAAACGATGGTATCGCTCGGATTAAATTCACCCCCAAATCTTTTCCTCATTCTGTTTAAAGCTGTCCTCGTGCCTCATTTATTCTAAAATCTCTCCCGCCAGCTCATCCCCCCTTCTCCTGGTCTCCTTACTCCATCAGTTACAGTTTGTTCTGCTAATAACAAATATGGCAACTAATTTGGTTACACTCTCTATTGTCAGTGTGGTTACACCTCTTACAGTTGAGAACACACTGAGATGAAGTGTTGATTATCTGCTTTGAGCATTAATTATGTTCTCTCAACTCACTTTCTCAACTTACTATGTCTAACACCTTAACAGCTTATCAGCTACCTTGTAACTTAAAATATAGTCTCACTAAATGTCATGACTGTGAGCTTCCTTTTAATTCATTCATTTATTTACTGATTTTCTGTTTCTGACTGAAACTTTGTGAGATGAAACGAGCAAAAGTTATAGCTTCATGAAGGGGGTTAGAGCAGATAAGAAAACTTTATTTACAGTAGTATAATTTTTCAGTGAAAGTGTCAATCATGTTGAATTGTTCCTCTTGACCTGTACTATTAACTATCAAGCACTGAAAAGAAATTCAGGTTACTTGATCTGAGAACATTTAATAAATGTAAATAATGACTGCAGTTTGTATGCTTTCCCCCCAAATTTAAGATAGATATCCTTCTTCTGCAAATTTATGCTAATAACCAAGTTAGCTAGGCCAGAATTTATGTAAGATTACATACAGTCTGCAGGTAGTTTTCAAGTAATTTATAATGAGTTTTAGCAGTGGCTCTAGGGATGGCAACGTCAACCTGTCACAGTTGGTCAGTCCATCATTTTGGTCTGAAATATCTCAAATACTGGATGCACTGGTATGAAAGTTTTACAGGCATGAATGGTCCCCAGAGGATGAATCCTGAAGACTTGACACCAGCGAGTTTTCAACTATCCAGAGAAATAGCCACAAAACTTTAAGATTTTAAGATTATAGTTATCAGAATGTAACTTCTCATTTGTAAAACTCAAGGTGATCCCTTAACATTTTACTTTCAGGTCCGGGTCAGGATATTTGGTAAATACTTTGGTTTATAATCAAAACTAATGGCATTTAAGCCTCACATGTACTTACGGATTAGATGTACTGTGTTTAGTGCTTTTTAGCATGCTAATCTAAGATTGTGGTCAATCATTGTGCCTGGAACTAAACATTTACCTCGAAGTATCACTGTAAATACAAAAAACACCATTTATATACAGAGCAGTGTGCAGTGTAGCTGCAGATTGCAACCCCCTCATTTACTAGGAAAGCAATGAAAGGAGTCAAAGACTTGAAAAGCCCCCTTTAGAGCCAGTGTTTGTCCATTCTAAGGTAATAAAACAAGTCTTATTTTCAGGTGATAATACACTAATGAAAACTATATATTCCATTCCTGTCATATTCTGTACATGGTGTCTCATAAATCTAACACACTACACCTTTAAATCATCAATTTTCAAATTTAAAGTTAAAATATTAACCATATTTAGCACAGTAGGGAAGCTTGATGGCTTACACAAGAAGCAAAGAAAATATCTGACTTGATGTTTTCAATACACCCCATTGCTCTCTTGAAACTTGTGTTAAGCACAGTGTCCTTTCCAGTAAATTGGAGCGCGGCATGAGAGCAAGGGGGAAAGTTGGTGGGCCGGGGCTGGTAGCCTGTCGTGATTGGGTAATGGGCCTAATGTCCCATGCAGTGCTTATCCTGCCTCCCAGATGGATGATGATGAGTTGAATGGGAGGCACAGACGAGTATGTTTCCCCAGAGACTGAAGAGGGGAAGAAAACACTCTGATACTGACTTCATCCTGAGGTGAGGAAGGAGGGATAGAAGGAAATGGAGGGCAGAGATGGAGACAGATGGAAAATCATGGGATGGAGGATTGACCATTTCTTTTACCATAACTTAATCAAAAACTTGCTCTACATGTGTCAAAAAAACATAAGATAGGGTGAACACAGAGCCTCTATCAGCTGTGTCATTTAAACCTGGCCAAAATCATTCACAGCCATTATATGTGACGTCCTGTTTGGCTCTTAGGCTTTGAGAAAGACTTGCTCATATTTCCAAATATTGATTGAACTGACAGAACACAATAATACTTGAAATGTCTCCTTAAACAGTAAGAATTATTCTCCAGTCAGGCCAAACATAAATAGACTCCTACTGAGCCCCAGCTGAAAGTGGATTTGTGTGATTGCTTGTGTACACACCCCAAAACATTCAACAAGTACTCTCATAATAGGCATCACTGGAGAACTGTAAAATTTTATTCCAGAGAGTTGCCAAAATCTTGTGCCTCACTCAGGTGTACAGTAAGTCCATCATCTACTGTCGATTTGCTCCCACGCTCAGAAGTGTATTACAAGCTCTGTGATGGGAGAGAAGGGGTGAGGGAGAGGAAAACAAAGATGTGCCAGCGCATCTCCTGTAGAAAGAGCTTGAAGAATCGTCTCGGACAAGTGCGTTAACGCTTGGAGAATTCTGCAGACATGAGAAGAGATTCAGTTAAAAGTAAGGAGGGTGAGCGAGCACAGCCAGAGACAGAGATTGAGTGAAAGTCAGAGGGAAGATGAAAGGAGTTTTCTTCTATCCCTCCATCGACCCTGGGGCTGGATTGATAGCTGTCACCTGCTGAGATAGGTCTCCTCCTCAAGGCCTGCAGTTAAAGGTATGACTACTGACAAGTGTGTGTGAATATAATCAAAGAAAAGTGGATGAGTCGACCGGTGAGATCAATATACTGTGACCTGAGGACTTTTTTTGTGTCATCATCAGATTAATTGCACCGAATTCTAATCATATGAGATTATGCATGGATACAGCCAGGCAAGTGTTCCAGTTACTGACATGGCACTAAAGGCAAAGCTCCACTTTACCAGAGACACTGATGGAAAGCCCCTCTCAAGTGCTCGTAATGCTACTACCTTCTAGCTTGAATGGAGAAACTGCACTTATGGATATGTGTGTAGGCGTGAGTGTGTACATGCAGAAAAGAGCATTAAGCCACAGAATTAACGGTGCATTTATGTACCTGGAGGCTGTAAGCTGCTACTTTCACAGCTGGGCAGAGGACAGCAGTGAGTCCTTATGTGTCTAATGAAAACCAGTGAACACACAGAGTAGCACACAGTACTGTGCACCACACATACCTTAACACCACATACACACAGTCTAAAAGTGTCTCTTCTACTATCTGGAGTGTTTTGCCAGAAAAACATTCACACGGTGAAAGTTAATTAGGTTGCTTTATTCACTGAATTGTCTCTGCTTCTTTGCAGTTAATTGCTGATTTTGTTAGATAACTCCATCCAAAGCCTTTGATGGAATAAGTTCTGCAAGTACCATCGTTCAGCCCTATCTGCCAGTGAAATGCTGGGATTAAGTGTGAAAAACATACAAGTATTACAATCTATGTTGTTTTAGGCGTTTTTCTTTTGCACTGTATTTTTCTCCCTCTTTTTTGTGCAACTGGAGTCTCTTGTGCATCTCTTCATCTTCAAGGTAAATCTAGGTAACAAATATAGGTTTCCATTTTAGAGGTGATGAAATAACTCTGTCTAAAATTTCAACTCGCTTCTTGTTCTTCTTATATTTACAGCTTTTTCATTTTGTTTATCTGAAACTTTCTGTGAGTCACAATGTGTCAGACAGATTTACTCTGGTATAGTTTTCTCTGTGTATGATATAGGGGGATCTATTGGCAGAAATATAATATTCATAACTAATCTTTCATTAGTGTGTTAAATAAGAATTGTTGTTTTTGTTACCTGAGAATGAGCTCCTTTACAGAGACAGCAGGTCCTCTTCGAGTCGGTTTTGTTAAACCACCATGTTTCTACAGTACCCCCGAATGGACAAACCAAACATTGGCCTCATGCCTTTTATATTTTTGGTGAGTTTCACAGCCACCTTAGGTTCTGCTTGGAAGGGGAGAGTGAGGCAAGGGGTATTCAGTCGGCTGCAATCTGGAATCTTATTGCTAGATGTTACTAAATTCTAAAAACGGGAATTTTAAAGGTGCCCCAACAAATATTTTAATAATTACAACGGATAAAATGACTATGTGCAATGTGAATGATCACTAGTGTTGACCAGCCCACAGAAACTCATCACCTTGCAGATCCCCTTAGCTCTTCGAAGCATTGTAGTGTCTTTTAGCTGAAATGCTTCATAGCATTGTCTCAGGTCTGCAGCCTGGCTTGCTTTGGTTGCTTTGGTTCATTCTCACCACTTTCAGAAAACCTTGTTTATAGCCACAAGCAGCAAGAAAGCTCTGATAAACAGACTGTATGCCACCTGCCCACCACAACCTGGCAGAGAGACTAGCAATTAGCTAGTAGTGGAGCATTTATCAGGTAAAAAGACAGATTTTACTCCTTTGTGAAGGGCAAAACAGAGCCAAGAAGAGATGAATACTGGGCTTACTTTCTTTGGGTGGCAAGAAAACTGAATGTGTAATGTTGCTTTGTGTCTGCTGGTTGTCTAAATAAGCAACTTTTGGCTATTTTGTTAGCCAGATTAATTTTTAACATCATAACATTGTTGCAGCTTGTTCACTGAACACAAGTAGCAACAAAACTCAATTAATGCTGAGTGAGATCTGTTTGGCTCAACGTGTTTTGTCCCAACTGTAAACAGTATAAAGCAGTCAAAATAATAACTTAGTAACCTAAGGTGTAAACAGAGACAGGAAGATACAGTAACCAGTTAGCTGTAGCAACATTGTTAGGGAGTGTGGATCAAATATGTCTATGACTGTGTCTGTGTTTTTGAGTCTTTGTGTGCCAGTCAAACAGACAGAGGATGAGTCGAGTTTCCCGCTGTGCTGAAATTTCCCTCGCTGACACTCTCATGGGAAGTATTCTTGCTTTAGAGTCTGCAGGAAACGTGAAGCAAGTGCAACACACGCTGATATTCTCATGTACTGTTATATTGAATTCTGTTTTATTCAATTTTGATCTATTTTCTCTTTGTTTCCTTTACACCAACTCTTTCGGTCTCCCCCATCTCCCCATCTCCTTAAGGCTCCCTGTCTTTCCTCTGTGTGATGGTGATGGTTCATGTCTGCTTCCTGATACACAAACACTCTTCACGGTTCCCCTAAACAATTCAGTGCTAATGGAAATCTTCAATATTGCATGTTGAAGCCCTCTGGGTGCTGTTGATGGCCTGTTGTTGGAGATTGGTATACTGTATATGAGAGCTGGTCAGGTGAAGCAAAGGAAAGGGCTTGCTATGGTCTAAATAAATGAAAAACTGACTTGGAGAAAAGAAACAAAAATCTGTAAATGTTCTAACTGTGCATATATATTGCAATAAATAATTAAAGCCAGTACGTTGGGAAGAATAGAAAAGACAAGGTTGAGAAGTTCCCTGAGTGGCCAACAGAGGATAAGGCAATTACAGAGCAATTTCTTGAATTTATAAATAAATTAACAAAAGAATAAATAACAAATAGGACATGCAAACAACCATTTGCATTTCAACTCACAAAAACACACATTTCAAGACAGAAATCAGTAGCTGCCACATCCAAGTCCAACTGATTTAAAGTTCTACAATTTGACCAAAAACAGAGAAATGTTTTGCACCCGTTGCACAAACAGTCTAAGGGTTATTCATCAACACATTTAATTCATCGCCGTGTACTGTTTTTTTTTTCTCTTTAGCTGAAAAATATCCTTTGTATGAAAAGCCTTTAGCTCTGCAGATGTGGCCTTGGTTTTGCAGCCCACCTCCAGCAGGTGAAAGCAGCAGCCGGAGGGAATCCTGTTTACTCCTACTCTATCTCCCTACAGCTCCCTGCATAAGGATGCGACTGGATTATGCAAAGTATCTTTTCACACACCTCCGAGCCAAAAAAGACGGGAATAGAGATATCTGGCATGAAAGGGTTTAACTGTGTTTGTTGTTCTGGTAAGAAGGCTGCTGTCCCTGTGCTGTTGTTCTGTGGCCTTTTCGTTTGAAGTGACACAAACCACCTTCATCACTCAGAACGTGGACATCACAGTGCAAACCTTGCCCCAGATGTCACAATAGGGATGGAAAAAGTAAATAGGATCGGTGACCTATGAACTCTAAGTCTTTGCTAACACAATGGCTACTGCCATGGCCTGTCATCAAGCTGTGACAGCAGACCTTGGACATGCAGTAAATATCCCCCCCGCCCCCACACACACACACACTGTTATTGCTCTTTTGCCAACTCATCCGCCTCTCTCTCCTCTTTCACCCACCTCTTCCGGAATATCTCGCATCTTTCCATTTATCCCAGCCACGCTGTGCCCCTCCTCCTGACAACTCATAGCCTCATTATGGGAAAGCTTTAGCGTGCACAATGGTGCACGCTCACAAACTGTAGTGGAGTGTAAGCATCAAACAGCATCGTTATAGAGCGAGACAAAAGAGGAGGGGAAAAACGAGAGTGAGTGAATGAGCAAGAAAGAGGTCTAAGGCATTGGGGCTGCCTCTGAGCAACAAGCCCCAGGGACAGACCTATTTCCTCCCATTAAAGACTATTTGCTGTGATCCAATATTTGAAAGGTACAGCAGGAAAAACACATCTACTGTAATACAGCTCAGCTTTCTGGTAAAATGTATTTCACAGTGTTTTAGACCAAAACACAACAAGTTAAAGGCAATATTACTGCGGAGCTTCTATTTGAAATAAAGGGTTATGGGAGGTTGGTTACACATACAGAATGTGTTTGGCTTCGAGAGGCAAAATTGCCTGTCCACAAACTGACTGTGAACAATGTGCCTCGGGTACAGAGGTTACTTTCTCTATTTTAAAAATCTCCCAGAAGAAACATTCAAGGAAAATAAAAAGTCAGTCACAGAAATGGCAACATTTCAGGTCCTTGATTGTGTAGTGACTCCTGAAGAATGGCAAACATGTTCTGTCAATAATATAAAAATGAGATACAAAGAGACCATTCCTAATTAGCCAAATAAATGCCCTTTTTCACATCAGACATTTTGACCCGTCATAGTCGGAAAAGAAGGTGTCACTAATGATATTAATGACGGCTCCCTTCTATTCAAGTGTCCCAGTAAGCCTTGACAATGTGACAGTGAGCCAGTACGCACAATACCTGAAACCAAAGCAGGTAATTGGAATTCAGTCATCATTAATTATTAATCACACCTGTGCTTTTCCTACTGTGACATGACAAAATGTCATCCATGAAAAAGGCAGTCCAGCTGCACATTGTTTAACATGACAAAAGGAAGGAAGTGTAATGAGGTGAAAAAGAGGATTAAGAAGAAGAAAGACTAAAGGTCAAGTGATGCTTGAAAGTAGCTCGTACAGTGTTTGTCAGAAAACATCTGAAGACAACAACAGTGTTGTTTTGAGGTTAAATAATTGTTCAAATAATGCAACAGTGCACACTTTCAGACAATCATTCCTCAAAGGCATTCATACTGTTTTATTCATTTATACATACCAAAAATGACGCAGTGAATGGTATAAAAACATGTTGCATAATTGCAAAGCACACGTAACCAGTCAATGTTTGAAGGAGGAATGCTCAACAGGCCTAGGGGTCGTGGACCCCTGGTTGAAGACCCCTGTACTGCCATGCTTAGTGGCTCTGTGAGGTGGGGCTTAGGCTGTATTCATATTAAATCAGGTGTTGTGGCAAATCGCTGCAGGGTTGTGCGAGCCAGACTTGGACAGAGAAGCTGGGTACATGAAATAAACCAAACCAGAACACAACAGATAGAGTTTAGTCAATGAACTCCACCTGGATCGAGCGAAGTCTCAGGCTGACTATGGAGTACTTTGACTGGTCTGATTAGCCGCCGCAGCAAATATGCACTACCACCACTCAAATGAATTGTAAAACCTGTGTCTTCGCTACATCACAGGATTTGGTCTGAATCCGGCCTTAAGCTACATACTAAAATCAGCATGCCATTATGCTCACAATGTCAATGTTAACATTGACAACACAGCTGATCTTTAGCAGCCATAAGATTTGCCAATCTTCACCAAAGTTATAACACTTTATTAAATGTCTTGACAGCTTATTAACCCTCTAGACCCCAGCATAATTCTAGCATGTTGCTGCAGTTCACTGAGAACTCAAACGAGCATTTTTTTCTTACTCAATCAACAATCAGCTCTTTCAGTTGTCTCAGACAAAAGACCCAGCTCTTCAGAGAAGTACCTTCTCTCCTAGCACTACCTACAACTGGACATGAGAAAGCTACCCCTTTAAGAACTGTCATAGCACTTATTGTTGCACTAACACTTTCTTATCGCACTATACCTTGATTGTTCCCTTCTCTGTAAGTCGCTTTGGATAAAAGCGTCAGCTAAATGACTAAATGTAAATGTAAATGTAAACAAAAAGAAATTGAAAATCACAAGTTGTTTTCATTTGAAAAAACACAACTTCCCCATTAATTAGCTGTGACATTTGTAGCTTTTTAATCAAACTTTGATTCAACACTTTAAAAGAACATCAGAAAGAAAAAAAAAAAAACTCTCTGTGAAGTGTCCCTCAGAAAACAGTATCTGAGAACCGTTTAAGTACTGCTGTTTATCTAAGGTGATTATGTGATGAAATTTTGAGCAACCCACATTGTTAGAACAAACAAAAGTAGTATCTTTTGAATTTATGTAGTGAAATCGGCACAACTCTCTCTGCTGACGCTCTGGTGAACTGCCCCCTGGAAAACAGCATCTGTTTCCCGCGATGAGTAACTCAGAAACATCACCAGGCACATCTCTGTCACGTCATGGCTGCGACGCTGTTTTGGTCCGTCCTCCATGCGACTTCAAACCCCACAGGGAGCGTTTCAGAAGCAGAGCGTTTATCCTGCCAGACTCTGTTTACTTGCTCAGATTTGGTCATTTTCCTTGGTTTAGGTGCTTCTACATGTGTAAATATGCTACATAGTTATTTGTTTCCCTTTTGGCTGTTTTTACGACCGGCAGTTTGCACTGGGTGTTTTATTTTGAATAGCTGCGTACTCCCTGCAGAGCCAAGCGGAGGCCCGCTTCTAGGATGCTTCTGAACGGGACCACGGTGGCCGAAAGCTGCACACAGAACGCGACGCATCCGTGCCCGGCAGAGTTTGGGGGTTAGCACTGCTGTTTACTGATGGTGATTATATAATGTGATGTGAGCAAAATACTTGAACTCATAATGTCTTTGTCGCTTTCCACTATGCATGGTGGGTCGGGAACACAATGATTCAGCTTCCATAAGATTGTAAATCCACTTTACAGTGGAAACCCTTGGAAAAAAAATCATAGTTATCGTAATGTAACGTAATTTTGCATATATTTCCCGTTCCGGTTATTGATGACAACTTAAACTATCTACAATATAAAGCTTTATTTTCTTTGGTTTAATACAGTTGGAATGATTTTAAATGATGGCCTCTGCCGGGCGCTATAGTGAAATATAGAACGGGCGCTCTGGGTCTTGATGGTAAGTAGTTTAGTTAAAGTGGTGGACCAAGAGACCAATGTTGCCATACTGCTAGCATGGCAGAAAAATGTACAGTATGTGTATATAGTAAGAAAATATAACCAGCATGCTTTAATAATCTGTCACTACACAGTGTTTTCCCCTAACCATACAGTGAAAATAAGCATGAATTATCTCCAAGAGATGCTGAACTAGGAATACTGAACTGACCATTATCCCGCATCAGCAATTCAGCCCTGCAGACACTCCAGCCAGGCAAACAGAAAGACATAAATATGGAGAAACTAAAGATTAATTTGTATTAAACAAGTGATCATTAGATGCCATCTTGAGAAAGGTCCAAGCTTCCTCATCTTTTCTTTTCTTTTTTTCTTGTTTCTGTGAGCAGCAGCTCACTACAGTGTTTGGTGTGCTTTACTTCTCCTTTATAGACAGAAGGACTTTACATAACCAGCAGCCCAACATGCTGTCTATCCAGCCATCAAAACAGCCACAGAGGCACAAAAGGAAAGCATCCAGATGAGCAGCCGGCCTGCCAGTCATCCACACAGCCAGACAGGCAGGCTTCCATTATGATCTGGGCTGTGAGTGCTGATTGCTTGCCACTGCTGCCTGTGTCGGGATTAGCCATTGTGGCCGGAGCAGAGTGGATGGGCTCAGAGCCCGAAGTGATGCAGAAAACCCCCAATGTAAGCAGCAAGGGGCTGGAGTGTATTCACTGTGGACAGAATAAACATTTATGCTAGAAATGCACCTACATACAGGCAACCTCACACACGCACACAAAATGACAATCAACACTGCGATGTATAGAAGCGAGCGTGCACACACACACACACACACACACACACACACACACACACACACAAGCAAACGAGCGGGAAACTACACAGAAAAACAAACAGGCTGCTCTCTCTGTTTCTTTCTCTTTCCATCTCCTCCCTCATCCCCCCTTCCTTGGAAAAGTGGCAGGCAGCAGGGCTGGACTCACGCCCCATCAGAGTGGTCAGCAGTAACGGGATTAGCTGGGAGAGAGAGCGTGACGACAAGCCAGTTTGCCGCCTCACACTGTCATTATTGAAATACATTACACACTCAGAATTGAGCTGCTGGAGCCAAACTGCTGTCGACTTAATTACTCCAAGAGCACTTTGTGGCCGTGGCACATTTTAATAATTTCTTCCCCGTCTCACCCCTCTCCTTCCGCCCACTGGTTTGGGAGATGTTCAGAAAACATGGTGGCCTTGCTGGAGCTGCTTGTCCACTACTTATAAACCATTCAACCCCTGATTTCCATATCACACGTCTCATTTTTCTTTCACATTGGATTGATGATACGGTCTTGTTTACAGCCCAGTAGTAGTTGTGTGTTGGACTGTGGGTTTGCAGGTGTGTGATGTGCAGACAAGCAAAATGCAACCCAATAAAAAAAGAGAAATAGAAGTCAGACACTTATATGTGAGTGACAGCCAAGTCTTCCTCTGCTTAGACACACACCTGGGGACCCACCAGAAATCCCTTAGAGCAGCCATTTTTAATAAAGCACTTCTCATTATGGAAACATCAAGCTCAAACTCGGTGCAATCCTGCTGCTTTTCGCCGCGCACCATGATGCACTTTTCCTCGTCTCACATCAGGTTCAATTAGCTACTAGATCAAATCTTACGATGAGCAAACTGTTGAGCTGGCAGCTGCACACAGACCTCCTCCTGGTTGGATGCTTTCTACACTTAACTTTCTCAGCAGCATCGCTCAAGGCCATATGACTTGACTCTATGAATTATGTATAGGCTCATATTCTGAGAGTATAGGCTAGAACTGTCATGAGCATCTCTCGCCACCCGCAACCAATGAGGTTCTTGATTGGTTATACACTATGTCCAATTCCCCGGGGGTCAGAGGTCACAAAGGTTCGAGTTCAGGTAGATAATATTTCCAATAGATGTTAGCCGCAGGCATGATGCGAGTCCTCAGGGAGGAGTGGGAAATAGAATATCCAGGCGAGGAGTGTTGACAGCCGTGCAGAGAAGGGAAAAAAAGGTGGAATATAAAAGGAGAGTTTTGGAAAGGGTGGGAAAAATAGGAGGAGATGAAGACAGAGAATATAAATGACGGTGAGGGAGTAACCAACAGAGTCCTTAGTACAGTCACGCAAGCATGAATTAAAATGCCGACTCTGTGCAAGAGAAACACCAGGGGGTGTGCGCACAGTGCAGGGCTGGATCGCTGCTGAATCACACTGATGCACATGCAAACATATTTGCATGAGCACACATGCAGGGGAGTTGTCAAGTTAAGTTAGCTGTACAGTGCTTCATTTGCATCATGTAGATAGAATGCATATATGGATGTTACCCCTGGAGAAGAGATTTAAGCTGTAAAACATTAACATGATGTGATGTTCTTTCAAACATAGCACATTTCAACTCTGCTTCCTCTCTACTTCTACTCTGCTCAGCGTAAAGGAAAGGCTGCTACACTTGCAACCACACACCTGCAAGCAGCACTGAAACTGATAAATGAAATTCGTCTGGGCAAAGATTGGCGTCTGAACATTAAATAGCCGAGGAAACACAAACACGGAATTCCCTCTCTTTCCCATAAGGCAGTACAGCAGGGCACATATGGTAAGGTAGATTTATCTCATTCTAAGAAGTGTATTTATCTACTTTAGAAGTCTCTCTGGATGAGATAAATGATATCACCTGCGGTCACGGGGGAAATTAAATAGATTATTTTCTTAGTGTGCTGCAGTACAGATGGCACAGGAGCCTCAACTTCCAATTGTGTATTCATGCAATCAACGCTCAAGTGGTGAATTACAAGATTGATTTTTTTTCTTTTTTAACTTCGCCTGCACAGTTCCTTCCAAGTCCAGCTACTGTACTGTCACAGCTTATATAGTACAGTGACACAGAGCCGTTGCTTTGAGTAATACCCTGCCTGTGATACTTGAACACTGCATTGTGTTTGTTCCAGCTTCATCCTGTTTTTTCCTCTCCATTTCTGGAGAGGAAATCTCTTTTTGGCTGTAGAGTGGAGTCATGCACGAGTTACATCAACAGACTTAACAGGTTCACAAGGCCAAACAAAAAATGTGCGAAAAGCAGGTGAGTGGCAAGAAACCTTGCGAGTGTAAGGTGTAAACTAGGCTCAGGGGAGAGCACTGACTGTGAAATTACACAAACATCCAAATGTGCAGTTTGGAATCAAGCACACACATGTAAATTGCACTTGGATGTAACATTGCGAGAATAAATGCGCACTAGATTCGAATGCAAACTCTTACATGAGCAGGGGAGTGAGGGGAGAAGAAAAAGAGAGAGAAAACTATATTAGTGAAGAATAAAAGAGATGGAAACCCCCAAGAAACATATGTTTTATCATCCCTATCTGCTTGAGACCAGTTTAAATGGGTTTGATAGCATTAGGGAGGCCTGTATGTGCATTGATTTCTTCGTTCAGGGGAAGATAAAAAAAAAAAAAAAACAGCTTGGAAACTCCAAACATCAGCAGGAAATAAGCAATGGAGGAGGAGATATGATTGCTACATATTCCATCGAACAAAAGCTGTAGAGTTTGTTTTTATAGGGTCAAGAGATGAAGGCGCTTCAGACTGTGCAGAGACAAGAACAAATAATGGCTGGTCGGCTGCGATACAAACAATATGATCCAAACAGTTCAGTAGATATAAGCATCTGCAGATATGAAATAAAACAGCATTACTCCTTTCATTTTATGTACATTTGTGCATGGAAGAGCTCCTATGTGTCAGTGTCATAGAACATGTAGAACATGCCCTCCATTCATTTGGATTGTGCCATTATTTGCATAAAATACTTGATTATAAAAAAAAAATCTGAGGCTAGCTGTTAAGATAAGTGACCATTATCTTCTAAAAAGCGTGTTTGCCATGTGTGTGAGTAAATAAGGGGTTTGGATAATGATAGTGTTTGGCTGTTATTAGTGGCTACATCTGTAAAATAGATCAGTATTGTGGATGCCATTTTTGTTGTAGTTTTAATATTATTTTATTTCCCATCATGCCTGGTGTTACATACAGAAACTAATGTATTTTATCTTCAGGCCCCAAATATACATGTACATGAATACATCTTTAGTACTATGATGATTCCACTTGATGATTGGCACCATATTGAACTGGTCCTTTTTTCCCCTCAGCCTTCCTTGCAGTCAGAGTCGATAGAAGCTCATCAAAGTGACTGGTCAACTGTAATGAAAATTGGCACACTGATTCTTAGAAATGCTGGTTCAATGTTTGGAGTCAATCAACATTCTTTCCAGCTTCAGCATCAGACCATGTTTCAACTCAGGCCTGCATAAATCTACCCATTGGACTGTAGTAGCATTGCAGTGGTGGATCTCTTGCCACGCAGGTATTTTCTATCAGGTGGGTAGTCCCTGGCAAGATCTCTGTAGGTTGTTCACACCATGATGTCAAGGTGGGAGAACAAAAATATCACATTGATGAAGCTCCTCACCTTTGTTGCCTTCTCTAACTTAAGCTTTTAGTCTACTTTACCTTTCCATCTTCTTTCCCATGTGATCATTTCACACTTTGATTCCTGGTACTCTGATGGTAAGTGGAGTGTACTTATATAGCGCCTTTCTAGTCTTGAGGCCACTGAAGGTGCTTTTACGCTACACATCACATTCACCCATTCGTACACACAATTTGTAGTCTGACGTCAGAGGCTGCCATGCTCATCGGAAAGTATCTAATCTAATTCACACACACTCACACATGGCGTGGCGTTCGGGAGCAATTTGGGATTCAGTATCTTGCCCTGATCTGAATCACCCAGAGAGGTTTAAATGTTTGGTAGTACCTATCAGACCCTGAAATGGTGGCTAAATATCTCTAACCGCGTCAAATCTCTCATGCTACATTTTGGCCTGATGTCACCTATGAATGAGATGAATCTACAGAGACCTTTTGGCCTGCTGATTTGGAACATTTCCACATACGTCTTATGTTCCTGACCTTTATCTGTGAAAAATTGAATTCAAGTAAATAGTGTAATAAATGTTTTAATTTGTTCATTCTTAATTGTATACAGAAATCATTAATGTCTCTGTATCTCCAACACTTCCTGTATTGTCACTCAAAACTGAGTAGTTTAATCTTAGATTAGAATTATATTATCAAATTATTATCATTAAATAAAGTAGATAGTTTGTGCATCGGTGTGCAGAGACCGCTTGGAGTGACAAACTTTCACTTGTCTCACAATCTTTATTTTTACTCCATCTGTGATTCTGTCAAACCAAAGATAGACTCTGACAAGTATCAGTTGTAAATTGCAATGTAACACTGTAAAAGAAGAGTTGAAGAGGAACTGCAACTTTACCTAGCGATGCAGAAACCTGTGAACATTTCATATATATATATATATATATATATATTTTTTTTTTGGTTCAAATGATCAGCTCGTCATCAAGCTCTGCAGTGGCCTGATAACGAGCCACTCATTTGAATCAGGTGTGTTGGAGCAGGAAACATCTAAAACATGCAGGGCAGTGGTCCCCGAGGACCAGGTTGAAAAACACTGGTCTACAGCATTGCCATTGTAATTGAGTTAGTTATTTACTGTGATTATAGAGAGTTAAGTACAAGCATTTTTAACAAACTACTTTAACCATTAAAGGTTTGCCAGTTATCTTGTACTTTAGTAGTCAGATAAGTAAGTTTCAGCCAATCTACTCATTGACTCTAGATTATACAGCAAACCCCTGTTTCCGAGATACTCTGCCTTTACCTTTAAAGTGAAAGGTGCAGGGGGTTACACCACCCTCAAGCCAGAGTTGGGGGAACTTTCTGGCTAATAATTTTTGAACATATTCACCTGAAAGTTCAAAACAAACCCAGTGCCTCTGCGATTGTTTTATCTTTTCATTACTATCCACAGTTCCTAAGCCACAATACATTTATACTGCTATAGCAGACAGGTATTGTCTCTTCATTACTGTATCTCATTAAACTAGTGCAAAAATGGAATCACTGTGTTGCTGTGACATCTACCTGAGATGAAAAACGCTTTTGCAGAGTTGTTCACTGGTTTTGTTCTTTTTTTCTCTGTTCCTTCATTCTTTATATGTTTTTCGTAGTTTTTGGCCAATAATAGAATTCTTGATGTTCATACTTCAAAAACGCTGACTCTAATTAGATTAGACTTTGGCCTATCAATTTAAGATGCTAACACGTTTCTACTGCACATTGCGAAGATTCATGGTATGTTTTGGACATAATTTCCTTGCTTGAGATTAATTTCTGTTAAATTCTTACATTCTTATAGCATGACATTGTGCACATTTGTACACACCATTTACTACATGTATGAGTATGGCACATACATGTTTCATGTTTGCATCCGTGTCTCACTGTTTTTGCCTTGTTTGAGTGCTCCCCTTAACTCACCTTCATCATTTAGCCCCTATCTCTTCTTCTTTGATGTTCAGCCTCAAAGACCAGCTTCAAAGCTTCATCTCTTACATAATAACATGTTGCTCCTTATGTGAGGAAAATATCAATAGGACTCTGCCTTTGCTATTATGATTTAATGGCAATGTTATTGAATGACTGGAGTTGGAATTTATAATTAGTTTTGCTAGGGAAAATCATTACCATTTGATTAGCTCAACCCCAGTGTTTCACTGCAGTACATACTTTGCATATTAATTAGGTGAATTTGTGTGCGCGAGAATTTTGTGCTTGTGGTGTGCATTGGCACGCTATTGGAGGTGTGATTGTGTGTGTGTCTTTTGGCAGTGTTTTTATACTGCAAATGTGTGTGTCTGTGCACATGCAGTAATATACGAGCAAATAAAGCTTAAACTTAGCATAGATTGGATTTTAGAGTGCTGCAAGCTTTTTACAACAAATTGATGCCAAGTGCACTCGACCGCCATTAGAACCTATGAAGTGTATGTAAATGCAGTTTTACAAAGTTCAGTAAATGTCTTCTCTGCAGCCACATACCTTTAGCTGCAGAAAACACACACACAGGGCTTATAACTAGAGGCCAGTGAAATTTACTAGCACCCCAGGGTGTCTGAGATCCACATATTGAATTATTTACATCAATTAAAATTTTGCTCAATGTGCAAAATGTCAGTTTTGTGAACAAAATGTTACTTACTGACAGAGATGAGTCACAACCACAAACTGAGACAGGAATAGGTAAACTGCTCTATCTGTGCACTTGCTGCAGTTTACAGTACTGTCAACACTCCAGGTTTAATGGTCGCATCTACGAAAGGGACAGAATGAAAAAATATTCTGCACACCAGTCTGTGCCCTCGGTTTGTGGTTGTTGACAAGGTACACGAGGTGAAACCGCAGGAGATGACAGAATGCAGTTTCTATTTTCATTCAGTCTGTCCCTGCCTGCTGGGTAGCTAATGCTAGCTAGCCAGATATCAGGTGAATGTCAAGAACGCAGGTGCAGATAAATTTGTGTGCAGACTTTTCTGCTCAAAACTGATTATTGAAGGTGATGTCTGTGCTCTACTTAGTTGAAGAATCTGGTCCTGTCAGTAGCTGTATGGGACAACGTGGATTTTTTGACTATGCATAACAATGACAGCCTTGCAGAAGGTGCAGGACTTTTATTCTTTTATTCCTCAACTATAATATATAACTATGCTCATAAAGCCTTTTGCAGGAAAGAATGTGAAAAAATAAGATTTACATTTTTTGTCCATATCACCCAGCCTCTATAGTCCAATATAAAATTCAACATCATTAGGAAGATGGATACTATTGACTGAACCTCAGGTTGATATGACTGGATGTGAAAAGCCGGTTAAATGGCCCTGGCACTCAAGTGGAGGAAGAAGTCAAACAGAATTCTTAATAGCGGCTGCTCACCCTGAAGACTGCCAGTGATACAACCACATGTAGTGTGAACGGCATCGGTTGTACGGAGAATAAAATACTAAAAGATTAGTTTATTAGATTGTCATATAAATCCACTCTCTAGCCATCTTAATCCATGTGGCTGCTGGCGTGTGCAGTGTGGCAGTCCAGCCTCATACTGCAACTCATCATTACTTCCATTCTGTGAGAGAAGTTCACCTGTCAGCTTGGCAGTGATGTATCAAGACTGCCGGATGGTATAGGCAGCCTCCATAGAATAGCATACATTCAGCCGTGTCACTTAGCATTCCAGTTACATTTGAGTGAAGGCATGCTAATTGGCTGCCACGGTGCAAAAAAGCTCTCAAATGTATAGTGACAGCGGAAGGAGGAGTGTGACACATTTAAATAACATGGAAAAAAGAAAAACATGGATACAAGGACATTAAAACCATTCACTATTACTTAAATTTGATCCTGAATTAAAAATAAACTTTTATACGCAGGAAGTTTGTGAATGGCAGGCTGACACTGGATGCACATGTCATGGCAGATGAATTCTGGGATTGATGGGTGCTCCTTCCACACCGTCTCTCCTGTTGTATGTAGCTGAATCACCAAGCCGCGAGAGCTGTCACTTCCCTGACTGTCTCTCATTGCCTGAAGAGATTAAAAACAAGTTGACAGGCAGATGGATGTCACTGCTGCAGACCAGGTGGAGATAATAAATTGCTGTGCGGTGATCATACACTGATGGATAATAATTAATCACAAATCAGACTCAGTTCAAAGTCAGAAAATCATTCCTATATCACATGTACAATATCAACATATGGAAGTTTAATTCAGTTGATGACAGAAAACTTTTCTATTGTTGATAACTTGCCAAATAGCTGTTTTTGTAATCTCATTTCGGATAGCGTGAGAATCCAAAAGTATAAACTGCACCACAAAAATGAGTACTCTGCAGACCAGAGTTGTAGACTTGAGACTTGGACTTGAGTTGCAAAAATGAGGACTTGTCTGCTGTGAGACTCAACTTGAGAGTTGAATGCCATGACATGGAACTTGAAGTAAAAAAACTGAGGAGACTTGACTTTGTGACCCAAAAATATTGAAAAAGTCTATATGGCGGGTAGATTGCCTCTTCATTAAATAAACTTTCAATAATATGAATAATGAATAACTGGAATGGATGCAACATCCCATCATTACCTAATGCAAACTAAATTCAAATTTCAAATTTTGAAGTTTATTATTATAAAATTAAGTACACATAAATGGGTAGCTTAATAGTTTCTCTCTCCAGCATATTGCCTATTTTCATCCCTGTAGTTGTGGAAATGATTCTGATGCACAGACCATTGATTTAAGTGCTAGTTCCTTCTTATTTATTTAAAAGGGTATTAGAGCTCTTTTTGTTTTTTAAATATTTAAGACTATCATTAATATGTTTTCATTTATCTTTTACATCAATTATCTATTAAACAGGATGTTTGAGGACAATATGCTTTATAATTCTCAGAGTGCAGTCTAACTGTTAAACTGTGGTTGAACCTACAATTTGGCTTCCAGGGCTTTGGATTTCATTTTTTTTTTTTTTTTTTTGTCATCTTTGCACAGTAAATTTGCACAATAAATTTGTATCTTTCTTAAAAGCCCTCTGTTTGGGTCATTCAGCACAGCTATCATGGACAACACTCTCCATTACACTTTTTTGCTGAAATGTTAGTCACATTCAGGATTAGCACTGTTCCTCGTTTTAATGTGACTGAGCAGAGACGCATTAAGATCAAAACCAGGAGCAGTGTTGTAAAGAAACACAATGTTCCAAACAGAATCTCATTATGGGGTGTTCTGCACAGTTGCACCTTTGTTTTGAGTATTCTCATTGAACTATTTGACACATACACATGCTTTGATTCATACTTACAACTAGGTGTTAAAAGTCTTTTGATTTTGGGATATTGCAACATTTACTAAGCAGTGATTGACCAGAAAAAACTTGCTTTTGACAGGACTTTTTCCTCTAAAGAGACTTGTTACTTAAACTTGTTGACTTTGACTTACCCTCCAAAGACTTGAAACTTGATCCTAACTTGGTCCAAGTCTTAAAGCAACATTATTTAGAAACTGGTATTTTTTACGTCTTACTGTCCCCATTTTCAGAGTGCAATACAACTGTGATAGATATGGACAGCTGTACATGTGTATTGGTTATGATTACACCACATCTATCTTTCAGCCTTTTATTTACAATTTATATTATATTTCTATTTTCTCCTTTTCCTCTTTTTAGCTTCCGTCACCATTTTCTTGGGTTTTTTTCGCCTCTGAGCAAACATTAGCTAACAGCGGCTATCGTTCATAGCAGTTTACTTTACTGACCATCAGAAAACACAGGAAACACTTATAATCCAATGCTGTAGAGGGTTTTATTCTTCTCAAGGATGATTGTACGTAGAGCACAAAGTTAAATAGTGCTGAAATGGGCATATGAGGTACAGGGTGAGAATGATGGAGCCACCATTCACCTGATTCAGTCAAGCCAGCGTATTATCAAAATGATTTTAAATCTGTTATTTTTATAGTAAAAAAGTTACACAGTGTTGCGTTAATCTTCAGAGTGCCTGCTTCTGTAAACATATAAAGGAAGTTCAGAAATGTTCTTACTACAATTGGAAGACCTTGGTTGTGCTTAGAAGATTAGTCATAAAAGTAGATTTTTCCTTTTTCACTTCTCTCTGTGTACATGCCAGGCAAGTAAATAATTCAGGAATTTCATGTATGTTTCATCCACACACTTGTTATGCTGTAATGTGCTACATGGTCTCCTCAGCTCTGATGAAACACAAGTCCCACATACCCAACCTTGAATGTACAATCTCTTCACCTCCTTTGCCCTTGTGTGTTCAGTATTTTATGAACACAGCTGTATGCTTCTAGTCTGGCATGTCAGCAATTTTTGGGGGTTCTTCACTGTGTAGTAGTGTGGGCTCAAGGGGTGAGAAATTGCCCCTGTATTTTCAGTTGGTGGGTGATCTAAATTAGAGATAAGGGAGATCGAAAAAGAGAGGCAGAGTCTGGGTGAAATGTACTCATTTTGTTTGCTCTCAGGCATATTCTCTCTTTGCTCAATCACCGCAGGGCTGGTTCTTATCTGAAAGGTCAGCGAGGCTTCTCCCCAACCCATGGGAATGAAACTTAGACATTACCAATAAAAAGAAGAACATTCCTGAGGTATGGGTCGAGAGGTCATAGTCATGGTGTTGGTGAGGCATTACACTCATTGAAATGTCTATATCACCTCCATAAAGTTAAGCAGTGAGGACACTTCCATTCATACTGTCCCCTGTAATCGTTTGGAAGTAATTCACATGGACAGTATCGCCTTTGATAGAGACAGATATTGCCAGAGGGGAAATACTCAGTGTGGATGGTATAGTAATAGACAGTCTTGACTTTCTATCATCAGTCTATGCAGTCCAATAATTATTTATACAGCTGAAAAATGTATTTGTAGACTGACAGTTTTTCTTTAAAAGCTCATCTGTGTTTGTAGTTTGCTGTGGGCTCGACAGTACATCTGCATAAACAGCATAGTACCTTTAAAGTGAAACACACAGGTGCTGTTAAATTTTTTATTTTATTTTATTTGCATATGCAAAAAGAACAGTAGAGTGTAAAATGTGTTTTACACTATGTCAGTTGTACTGAACAAACCAGCTGTGTGTGAGGATCTGCTGCGGTCTGTCTGCAATAAAGACAGTTTGTAGTTGATGTTTTTGTTTCATTTCCATGACATTGCTACATATATGAAAAGACTATAGTTATCAGGTCTCAGAAATCAGCGATGAAATGGAAGGAACAAAGCAGAAAACATAAAAGAAAAACATGAAAGTCTTCAATAAAAATGGTGTTCAAGGACAAATTACATCTGCATTATTTAATATTCTCAGGAAACAGAATTACTACATTTATGTTCTTCTGCCTTTCGGGTTGCTGTTCAGTGGTACAGATGAGCATCTTTGCAAACAGAAAAGGATGTGTTCTACATTTTTGAAACGGTGCAGTAAAACGAGGTTTGGGCTCCAAAGCGTGACTCACAGACAAGGCAGATGGATTAAAAACAAAGCTTACTAATTCGATAAGACAGTCCAAGGTCTGTAACAGGTAATCAATCAAAAGAGGCAAGGAAAGTCCAAAGAGGCATAGTAGGCACAGGTTCCAAAAAGACAGGCAGGGGTCAAAAAAAGGACAGTATGTGGGCAAAAAGGCAGAGAAGTCAATTCAGGTACTGCAGGATTTTCATTGCAGTTGGCACAATCAATCACCAAGATAATAATAAAGAATTACATGTTAATACAGTCATCAAGACAGAAATAAAGTGATCAAGAGTAAAAGTTTGAAGTAATTTCCAAATTTATTTCTGGTTCAAACCCCACCCCACCACCATAGGACATGCCAACCCTGCACAATTGCTGGAACCACACCTTCAGAGCCCAATAGACCCATTCAAAGCTTTAAATAACTCTACCTTTGCAGGCTTGCAACACTCTTGTAGTCAGTATGATCTGTGAGACTGAGCTGTGACAACACAACACTGTGCAGACATTCATGCAACATTCTGCATACAGTTTCAGTTCACTATACCCTTGTTAAGAAATGTCCATCTCTTACCATTTAATTCTAATTTCTAATAGTCAAACTTTAAAATAGAAAATTCTCTTATTATTAATATAATATACTGTACATTATCTTAATGTACATTTATTATCATCTATAGAATAATAAAACAAAGGAATTTGAACTGAGTATATATACACACAAGCAGAAAATGAGCAGCTGTAAAAGTGGAAATTAGAAAATGGAGAATAAAATGACAATCATATAATGATCATTATGCAGAAAAATAATTACAGTGTGTGAATTCCTATCTTTGAAGAGTATTTAATCATTTTTCTTTTTTTCATAATGATAAAAAAAAAGAAATTTCCATGAAACCCCTGCAATCATGCCAACTGACATGTCATGTCAACACAGTGCTGTTCACCTCCTTCAATTAGGAGTAGAGCTGGTTCATTGGTAGAGTGTTGGGGTTGGAGATCGGGGGAGACAGCCCTGCTGAGCCTGCAATCTAGAGGCTGTATGTATGTTTACTTTTTGCCAAAAACAAGAAAAGATTTCCTGTATACTTATGACTACTTAGAGCAAATTTCTGCAGCTAGAGAATTGAAAGGCACTATGTCCCTGACACTAACTCAGTTTTCAAGCAATTTCCTATAAAACTGTGGGGTCTACACTGGCAAAAGCTGCAATGCGATTTACAAAGGGGACCTGCTGTTTATGAAAAGGTCCTTGGTAAGTTTAAGGAGAGCAGTTTTGTGCTGTCAAGCGCTCAGAGAGAGTTTGAGATTTCCCGGCAATCATTTCTTACTTGTAAATCACGTAATAAATCCTTCCATAAACCTTGAATGAAAAAACAGCAGGGAGATAGGCTTTTATTTTGCAGGAGACAAGTAAGCAAGATGAGCTGGAGTGTTTTTCAAGTGGCAGGGCTTTTGTTCTTCAAAAGAAGAGTACCATCAAGAGCAGTCAAAAGGGCAATTAAAATGATCAAAACTCTCCTCAGTATTGACCAGAAGCACAAGAGTGGTGTTGGTAGTGCTTGTCAAAAAGGCCTCTGAGAATTTGCTAGAAGAGGCGTTTAAGTATGTAAGAGCAGAGAATGGCACCAAGGCTGTGAAAGAGCAAGGCATCCGCTCACAACAATGGCTTCAAGACTCCCTCATATGAGATATAACTGTGATGGATACAAACTGCAAGCGCCCTTTAATTAGGATGATCTCAAACACACTGAATTAATTAACTGACTCAATAGGATTCATGAACTCGGTCACAAGGGAAATGGGCAAGGAACAGACATTGATGTTGAAAACCCCTTTTTTTAAAAATTTCATTTATATTCAACACAATTCAGAAGGCTCTTCTGGACTTCTTTAATTAAAAAAGCCCACTACCTAAAATAAGGATTTTAGTTTGAAAGGTGACAGATTTGAAATAGGCTCTGTGAGAAAGAGCTACACCTTCAATGCAATAAGATACCCTTGTTTGGTGGAATGGCAGAGGCTCAGAAGAATGATTGACATAATTTACTATAAACCCTCAAGACACACACATGCATCATCCATTAGTGTCAGTCCTGACATATCAATCACCCCAACAAACTTTTTCACAAGAAACCAAATCAAGTAAAAAACGCTGCCTGCGCACAAAGTAAGATAATGCTCTTATTAGCTAATATCATATTTAAACATTCCTTAATGTTTTAGTTGAAGAAAATGCTTTTGACTCCACTGAGCATCCACCTGTAGGCTCTGAGTCTACTGTCCCCTGGGTTATCAGTTCCATCCAAATGTTGGAAAACGCTTTAGAAATTCACCTAAAAAAAAGTGACGAGGTCTGAGCCTGTACAGGAAATACAAAATATATTCTACATTCATGTAATAATCTATCTCTGAGTTGGCTGACTCAATTATGTGAATGTAATACTATCACAGGCCTATCCTAGTTATTTTCGTTTCGAGTCTGTAACATGTCAGAAAATATTAAAGCTGATTCCCAGAGTTCCCAGAACCTAAGGTGATGTCCTCAAATTGGTTATTTTGTGCAACCAACAGTTCCAAACATAAAGATATTCAACTAACAGTGGCATAAAACAGACCTTACTGTATATTCAATTGAATCGAATAGAAAACAGACAAAGGCACAGAGCCTCGTATTTGACAATCTGGTACCAGAAAATGTTTGGCATTTTAGCTTGATCTACTCATCATTTCAGCTTTTAGAGTGACTGCACAGAAAACTAAATACGAAGGATTTGTAGGGAATCAAGGCACAGACATTCACATAGATTTGAGGATATGATATGTCCTATAAGATCTGGTGCCACCTGGTCCCTCCTCTCAACATCTTCTGTGAAAGTGTTTCTGGTACTTTTCATATATATTTAAAGGCAATATACTTAGAAATCCTTATCAGCAGGGGAACTGAAATAACCCCTGTACCCTCCTATCACGTTGTTCTTTATCGTTCTGTGCACTGGTGGTGCCATTTACGTCAGTAAGAGAGGCTGAATAGCAGCTGTTTACTTCATTGTCATTTGTGTCTATTGTATCTAAAAGGACCACCTGCTAGCTGGAGTAGCGGTGGAAAACCTTCCAGGGTGCGCCTCATAATTGCCACTGGGGGGGCTGGTAAATAACAGCATGCTATTTCACAGGCTCAGCCCCGCCACCATAATAAGTCACAGTGTTGTTTCCTCTTTTCATTAGAGAAGGTCAGAGCTAATTTAGGACGTTTTGGTGAGAGAGTGAGGAGGTGAACATGTGAGCGGGGAGGATAGGAAGGGTGTGACAAGATGGGAGGAGGTAAGCACTGAGCTCGGTTGCTATGGAGGTGCATGGTGTGGGGTACTCTGAGAGGACAAGTAGAACCAAACATTGGTGCTCTCTCTCACTCACACACACACACACACACACACACACACACACTCTTACAGGCCCTTGCTCACACACTTACACATAAATGTACAAAAAATAATTTTGCCTCAGGCAGCTGATGCAAGTAGCCCTCACCACTGTAATTCATCCCTGATGACATAAACCGCACAGCAATTTATACTCATCAATGACACGTGTGTGCCTTATTAGTATGATTAAGCATGTGAGTGTGTGTATATTAGAGCCTTAAGGTAACAATATACTTGAAACAAAATGAAACTGCTGTCAAACATGGTGCTAAGAGCAAATGTCACGGCAATGTGACAAATGTTTGGTTAATGGCGCTGTACACCAGCTGAGAGAACTTAAAAGTGCTGGATTAGGCATATGGTAGACCCTGAAAGTGTCTGTCTTTCAGCTTTTTATTTCACAAAGCTCTCGCCAAGGAAAAAGACAGTCCAACTGAGCCCGGCTCCGTTCCCTGCTCACCTGGTTTCGGTGCCCATCCGTACGTTGCTCTCAATCTTCATTCCCCCTCCAGCCTGGATCTGAAAACCTCGTATTCTCCTAGGTGTAAAACATCTTTGGTACCAGTGTAAATACTAACACTTCCCTAGTGCTCTAAGCTCACAGTCCAGGAAACACAGCTAACTAACTGAGCTCCATCAGCTATAGTTCACAGCAGTTTACTTTACTGTCCATCAGGAAGCCCTGTGAACCTCAAGAGTCGATGTGCAGCAGCCAGAGGACAAAGAGAAAACCAGAAAACATCTTCTTCATAAAATATGATCCAGTTTCACCAAAGTAAACAAAATAGTTTGTGGTGTGTGCCTTATTGCAGTAAAGAAACCTTTCATAATGTTGCTTTAAGCCTCAGAGTCCCAGCTTGTGTAGTCATATAAAAGAAGTTCAGATATTTCCTCACCACAATTGGAAGACCTTGGTTGTGCTTAGAAGATTAGTCATAGAAGCAGACTTTCCATTTGTCCTTCCTCTCTGTGTACATGCCAGGCAAGTAAATAATTCAGAAATTGCATGCAGGTTTCATGCACACACTTGTTATGCTCTAATGTACTACATGGCTTTCGAACACACCCCAGAGAATTGCTTTCCTCTTAACCTAAATCAAAACAGGAGGACATTACAGCCCCGTGTCTTCCTGTGGTTTATCACTTAACACCCATCACTGTCACTACTAGTTATTGGACAACACAGCAGCACAGAGAGGTGTTTACCTTTAAATTTGATTCATTATGTTAAAAAAATAATAACAGGACAGCTTGAGAAGGCATTACATTTGGCTCTCAAGGAGCTCTGATAGGATGTAATTTAAGCATGAGATATAATATGTCTGCTTAATGTGTTATTAGTGCATGATACCAAATCGTGGATCGTTTTTTTCCATTTGCAATTACCCAAGATAAAGTCCCTCAGAGCTCTTTTCAGGAGCTCCTCATGAGATTGCAGATAAATAGACAAACTGAGTGAAATGTGACCTTGTCATTCCCAAAATGACTACCAGCAGAACAATAGTCAATTTTCACTTTTGAGTGAGGAAAGTATTGTCTGAAGCTATAGGGCTGTTATAGCACATGTGTGACAGATGAACATAACAGTGTTGAATGGAGCCTCCCAATTTAAAAATGATCGGACATTTTGGGGGGGGGGGTTTACTGTATACTTTGTGCCAGTGACAGCACTTAAAACACTCAGTCACAGATGAAGCTCAATTGGAATACATAGCCGGAATACATGTGCTGAAAGCATGAGCAATTTGCAGACTAATGAAAGTGTTACCAATTTGATTACTGATGATTACTATTAGCAATTCACTGACTAATAAAAATTGTCAATAGTTAGAATTATTGGCCATTTAAAGTCAATAAACCCCAGTAAAATGTTTGATTACTGTAAAGCAACCCCCAGCTGTTATTGTTATTTTATATAACTTTTTACTGTGACCTGTAAACGGTGTAAGCTTTAAGTGTTTCACTTGGGTAAATCTGAAGAAAAAAGCTAGAAGATGGTTAGCTAGCTGGAAAGCTAGGCTAACTGTATTAGCAGCCAGCAGAAACAGGCAATGGGGTTAGCTTACCTAATTAAGCCAGAAAACACAGTTAGCTGTAATTAAAAGTCATAAGTGAAGACTGATGTGCAGAGAATATTCTACTTATTTCTACTCACACAAGTGGGAAATATGTTTAATCTGATTTTTGGTACTTACCCAAAGGAAATGTTTAGGTCAAGGTTACGCATTAAAGTTTACTGTTATGTACTGAATATATATTGGAAGTGTATAGCAGGGCTGTATAGTCGTGTTGATTACAACCCTATTCACACTTCTACAATGAGCAGAACTGATGCACCTTGACTTGATGCCAAATGATGATACGAACAGTATTACTGAATATTTTATCATGAATAGGATATGTTTCACACAGCTAACTCATGTAACTGAATGTGTTGTACCAGTCCAGACTATCATGTTTCACTTTGAGTCTGCAATCTTGAAACCCATCGGCTATTGTCTCACAGTGATTTGGCCTCTGGGGGCTATGACCAATCTTTCAGGGCTTTGGTGCATATCCATAACCGATATCAGGGCCAAGACTTCCTCTGTATACAAATGCTGACAGCTTTACAAAAAAAGATCATGAAAAGCTAAATTGGTGTCAGATGATAGTTGATGGGTTCAGAGATTTCAGATTGTTGCAACCAAAGCCAACTCAAAACTCCAGAATGCTTCCTGTGACAAAAATCTTGGTCCCTCGCCTACAGGTTCTGCATTCAAATATAGATATCTGTTTATAGAGTTGACTGAGCCTCTAACACGGTGTAGACAATCATTTCTACAACAAACTATCACCTAGTCTGAATTGAAATATGAGAAATACTGTATCCTAGACACTAAAACTGTGGCACTCCTCTTCAACTCAGAACTCTATATGTAAGCCTAGTTAAGGAAGAGAAATCAATTTTGAGCTTAAAAATGAATCCATAAACCATCGAAAAAGACTCCTACACCATCTCTTCCCTGAAGAAATTAGAATAAGCTCTTTAAAAAAATAAAGTGAACAAAAACAAGTTCCTTATCTTAGCAGCCCGTGGGAAGGAACGGTAAAGAATAATGAAAAGTGAGGCAATATAATTAAGCAAGGGAAAGGAATGACATCAAGTACACACACATATAAGATAGCTAGAGGTTGGTAGACCAAGTAAAAGAGAGAAAGAAAGATATCAGAGAAGAGACAATAAATGGAAGAGATAGAGATGGGGAAAAAGATGACTAAAGGAGATACAGAAGGATTGTAGAACAATTAACATAACAAAAAATGGAAAATAGGTGTGGAAACGAGGTGGTGGGCGAACTAGTTGGAAAGCTCCCCTGCTAAATACAGTTTGATTTAGTGTTATAGTGTAGTTCAGCCAGCTTGGCAATTTGATCCAATGGGCTTTTGGCAACCAAACTGCAATAGGGAGAAGATTTTTCCAACAGAGTTTTGGAATAATTACATAGATATCCGTTGGCTGACAGGGAGGTTTGGTTACAAATGCTGACACATATGGTAAAGTATTCCCATTTGTGAGTGAAAAAATAAACTCAAAGACTTATTGAGAGTTATTGTGGGTGGACGGTTGTGGGTACAGAAACAGATTTGGATCGGAACAAAGTTGGATGTTTCATCTCTTTTGTTCTCTTTTTTAAGCATTTATCTCAAACATTTTGCAAACACACTTAAACACAGACAGAGAAAAAGATGAAGATTGACACAAGCAGTGAAACACAAAGAAATGCACACCACACACTGGAAAAGGCAGAGAGACACACTCTTGCACAAGTGTTTATGTTGTAATCTATGATGTTTGAAGCACCTCAGACTGTGTGCTCCCTGGCAGGAAAGGTGTTGAGCCCTCCTATAGCTCAGCAGTATAAGAACACACTCCACAGGACTCTAGGCCTACTTTCATAACCCACTTCAAAAGCCACCAGGATACACACCTCTATCTATATTCCCTCTCAGAACTCCTTTGCACCCTGCCAGTTTCCTCCCTGCTCCTCACCCTTGGCTCCCTGTCTCACCTTTTTGCTTCAGTCACATAACATTCCTTGACTCAATCTTCGCCTCTCTGCATCGCTCCCTCGCTGCCGCCCACCTCCTTTTCATTCCATCCCCCTCTTCTGCTTCACCTATTGTCTACCTTTCCGAAAGAAAGAGAGAAGCTTAGCTTGTGCTGTCAAGAGCGCTGACGGTGGCAAATAAAGCAGTGTGGAAGCTGCGGGGAAAAAAACACCAAGTACTCTTCCAGGTAGGGAACTACATTTCCCATGACTACAGTGGCACGTTAGAAAACGTTCTACCAAGGAGACTTTTTGTATAGTTGTAAATTATAGCAGAAATAAAATGCTGTGTAAGTATTTCAGCCTTATAAGAGCTCTAACTCGTACTTGCACACTCTGTTCTGCAGCTCAGCCAAAATCCATTAAACACTCTGCTTACTTGATTGCTTGAGACGCAGAGCCTGTGCAGTGATATTGCAGTTAATTGGACTCATTTGCATGGTGTTGGGTTGCAGTGTCTGTTTGTCCTCAGTCAAGTGGAACATTGAGTTCTTGAACTCTAATTGTGTCCTAAACCTTGCTGCAGCAACTTGAGAGTTAGCTATACCCAAAGTGCTACCCATTATTCTAAATTTAATCTGGAAAAATTTTGGAGCGATGTTTACCAAGAGGTTGGTGGAAGAGGTATAGTTTCCAATGTAACTTCATAATTCAGGATTACCACAAAATTCATAGTAGTTTTTGAACAAGACAAGGGTCTTCGATTCTTGACAGAAGTATGCAAAAGCAGGTTTCTCATTGCTAGTCAGCAACCATCAATTTTGCTATCTGAAATAATAATAATTATAACTCATGGATTCCACCAGGCACGGCTCTTATGACGTCTCGGCTGTGACACTGTTTTGGTCCGTCGTCCGTTGAGTGTTTCAGAAGCGTTTTGCACACCAGACTTTGTTAACTTGCTCAGATCTGGTCATTTTACCTTGATTTTCTACCATGACTAAGTAGGCTGCATAGTTGAATACTTTCCTTTTTGTCTATTTTTACACACAGCGAGTTTGCACAGGGTGTTTTAATTGAAAACTGACTGGAATCTCTATGTCGTTTCTGTGTCTGACTTCCGGCCAGCTCAATTTGCTCCATGCTGCTTGACACGGCTGGTTGTGGCATCCGTCAAAAATATAACAGCAGTGTATTCTCCGTGGAGCGGAGGGTCACTTCTGTGACGCACAGTGGGGCTTCTGGGGCAATCATTGTCTATAATGGCCGTGATGAGCTCTTGCCTGCTGTGGCACAACATGTGGCCAGCATGACGGTGGGATTGAGCCTTTATTGGCAGCTTTTATCAGCTAGCTAGTTAATTACGCTAAAGTTAGCTCCATGAGTTTGTTAGAAACACTCTGACCAACTTGTTAATGTTTTGTTTTTGTTTTTTTGTTTTTTTACAGATGACTCATTTTAAAACGCCTGATGCCTACGGTATTATGCTAAAAGACTGAAGCTAAAGCTACATCCCCTAAGGCAAAAAAATTACCATTCTGGTCAGCTGATGATTCATATATAAACAGACTCAGACTGTTTAAGGGGCAGGGGCAACAAAATGAATAAAAAAGGACACCAGCATGCAGAATGTCATGATGTATTTATTTTTAGATGGCTTAGTAAGAGTTAGGATTAGCACCTTATCATGTTTTCTCTCTCTTTAATTGCACCCTATAGAGCACTTTATTGCATTTTGTCCACCAGAAGGGCAACCTAGAGGGCACTTTATCATGTTTTATCCACAAGAGGGACATCCAAGAGGGCACTTTTGCTGTATTTATTCAAACATGGGGACACCAGGCAATCGTGAGTCCACCAGTGATGTAAAAGACATGGAGAAATGTATGATAGGATTCAGATTTATTATATATATAAACCAGTTTGGCTGCTTAGTGCATACTCATTCATGTAATTTCAAAATGTATATTTGTATGTTGTTACTTTTAATGTAACAAAAAGGATGAAGACTAACTGACTGTTTATCAAAAGTAATGCTATCGAGGTTAAGTTGTGCTGGAGTAAAAAACAGCAGGACAGAATGTGAGCCTAAACTGACAGCATCCCAGTTTCGAAATTGAGAGCCCTGAAGGTCCAAAGTAGGGCTAAACGTGACAAAGTACCCAGCAGAAAATAAATCTTTTTAAAGAATGAAGGTTAGAAATGACTTCACTCATGGAGTCTGAGTGCGATCCCTAACCTGATCAGAGGCATCAGAGAGCCAGCAGGGACCCGGAGGCAGGGTGTTTTAGTGATGGATCATGGTGGGGAAGGGAGAGGGGGAGAGAGACAGCGAAGGGGGGGGGGGGGGCATCAGGCCATCCTGATGGTCTAAAACAGCAGATCTAAGGGGGCGATGTGGGAAGAGCAGACTGTGTGTGTGTGCGTCCTAATGGGATCCTAGATCTGTACTATCTCTGAGCCTTCATGTCCCTGCAGTGGTCCTGATAGCAAACACTGGCAGATCAATCGATGGTGATGCCTTGCCTCCCTTTCCTTTGCTTCCTTCCTCTAGGCTGTCACAAAGTGTTTAAAACACAGCCCTGGTTTGACAGTAACTGGTTGTAAAATAGCTCAACTTCAGTGCAAGGTGATGTCAAGACAAATGTTTGTCTGTGTATAAATGATCTATGCAAATGGTTTGAGGGTGATCTGATGTTGGCTGATAGGGAACAGTCTTCATCTCAATAAACAAATTATATTATAATAACTAATATTACTTCATGCATTAAACATTCATATCATTCATATTTAAATATAACCTTGGATAATTATTTCATGATTACATGATTATTTTTTTCTTTTTCTGACAACTAGATTTTCTTTGTTCACATATTTATGGATACCAACTGTGAAGTAAGCCAATACTGTATGCATATGGTGAGACATCTGGAAATACTAGAAAAAATATAAAACAAAATTTCTTAATATTCATTTCAGTACAGAACAGTATCCTTTAAACTCGTTTAATGCTAGCAAAACATTTGCATTGGACTCCATCTCATCCTAAGAACAAAGCATGATGTGATAAAATATTCAGGGAATGTTAAATGAGAACTGATGGGATTTTTAAATATGCAAAAGTAAAAATTTGGGCTGCAGGCTATATTATCACAAAGCATAAGCAATCAATTTTAGAGGTGATGCATTTTAAATGGAGGAGGAGCTGTCAAATGACATCAGACGTGGGAAATTTGTCCACTCTCTGTTGCATAAGTAGATGCTTGAAGAAAATGCCCCAAAACAGTACTGATTCAGAGATAGATGAGTTAAATGATTAGAATCAGAAACACTTTTTTACAGCAAGTGTGCCTACCCAGCTTGAACTGCTGGTTGCATTACCAGTTTTTCCAAAAAAAACCAAAAAAAACATCATCATGTCGAATGTTGCTTAAATGTAACAGACTGAACAGGTTTACACACTGGACAGTATCATCTGCACTCCTAACTAGTGTGGCATTTATTTCTGTATTTTTTGTTACAGCAGACCTGAAATAAACAGTGACAACATTATTGACCCAGTGTATCCTCAGGTTCAAAGATCCATTTTATGGAAGCCCATTCATGCCATAAAAAAAAGAAATGTCATACATTATAAAAATAGGTGTTCAAGTCAAAATTACAAAATAGCGAATCAAAACCTTCTTAGTCTCTAAGTATAATTATAAGTGCATTACTTTTCATTGTTATCTTACAGTATCATTTTTCGTATACTTCACTTTCAGATATTTTTAGTTTGATTTAGTAAATCATACCTTTCATTTAATAAGTCCAAATGTCTCATAGTTTAACATTAACACTAAATATTTTTATGCCCAACTTTCCATGTTTTTCAAAGGTTTATTCAGAAACTGGACAGTTTTCTAGCCAATTTCTTATCTTTGTGGAGCCTCTTATAAACCCAAGAAGCCTTTCTTCCTGTTAAAATCTCTTACTCTTTCTCTCCCCCTTCCAAAACATAATGTCAGACAAGTAGATTGGATTTGGCAGAATGCATTTCTATCTACACCAGTGGGACCATATCTTCCCAGGTCATCCATCCATGAGGTGCTGCTTCAGATGGATTCCACCTCTTCCTGGGCCCTGTGTCTGTCCCAGCTCCCATTATGTGACCCTAAGTCCCTCATCAGAATATTCTATTCCTGCAGTCTCAGAATAACTTGCATCCCCAAACTGTAATGCAGGTGCCAAATCATTTTTTTCCTCTCTGGCAAAGACAAAAAAGTCTTGGTTAGGGAGAACTTGGCAGATTTCCCTGCTGATGCATATAGAGTTTTTTGTTTTTACAGTGCATCAACTTTGCAAGGTCCCAGACTCATAAAACAATGTTTTTTTGTACTGGGAACTGTGCAAATGTAAATTGGTGGAAAAAGTCAGATAAAGTTATAAATCAAAATGCCAAAAACGCATGATCACTGATAAAAAGAAGTTTAAAAAACTCTTTTTCCTTTAAAGTTTGTGAGGGTACAAACTGTCTACAATATTGTGAGTACATACTGTACTCTGGCCACTCCTAGAAACCTGTCAATTAAAGATCAGGAAGTGTCAGAACTGAAGGAAGTATGAGGAAAAAAACCAAAAACCAAATTCAGCGCTGTGTTCTGCTCACACGCTGGCTCTATGCTAATAAAGTTCGTTCAAGGTCTGATTCAGAGAAACTTTTTTTCTGAACCCTGCTGGGTTTTGTTTGGTACGCCTCCCTGCTTCTGAGGGCCTGGGCACTGAGGAGGCAAATTTGCGGGAGCCAGACGATGGTCTGTTCTCCATCAGAGGAGCTGGTGCCACAGGAGTGTGTGAAGACAAAGCATTGTGAGTGTAAGAGATGCTTGTTGAGCCTAAAGTGCAACCTGCATGCATTAATCATCAGTCATGTGGCTGCAAGCTGGATAGATATGCACATACATATGAACACACATAGAAGATCTTAGCGAGACAGTTCAGTAGCCATGCTGCCTTACACATACACACACAAGCAGAAGGTTAAACGCAGAGTCTAAGACTTCTTGGTAAAGTAGGAAGACATCTGCATGTACAAGATGGGGTGAGACAATATGATCAGTACTGTGGCAAGAAGGGGCAGCTTAAAGCTAATGGCATGTGATGGCCAGCTGCTGGCTCAAATCTGTTGCAGCCATCTGTTTTGCTTTAATAGTTTAAAATGTTCTCACTTGGACAGGAACAAACACGTTAAAAGAAGCTGTGTGCACCATGAATTGCTTACGTTAAGGTTTGTAGAGTCTCTTGGGATCCTGCGGTTCACTGGGGCATACAGCCTTCAGTTGCACTCACAGTGACCGAAGCGATTTGCAGAGCTAAGTGCAGGTAAAATGATGTGACACGCCAGTCGTGGCTGGATCAATGATTCAGTAAAGCCTAATCTTGGTTTGATAAATGCTGTTTTGCATTTAGGAAAGGTTGTGTGTCAGTACACCAAAAATCAATGGGTTATTATCAAATGGCCTTTACCTTCGAAATGACATTAAGCTTGATATGGTGGATGGCATCTTACAGGCGAGTCATTTTACACCCCTTTAAAACATCATTTCAAATCCTAGAACAGCTGGTTTGATTTTAAACTAAAATAGATGTTTTTAATTGGAACTGAAAATAGATTACACAATGTTTATTATTATATTAAATCTTCACATGCACATATTTACACATTTTTACTATTTGTGCTATTTATACAGTACAGTATGAAGCTAAAAATGTGCTATCATCACCATAAAAAACTGCAATCACTGCCAACTGGGCTCTCTCTGGAGGACTGTATCTGAGCTTTTATCCCAGCATCAGAGATCAAAACCAAAAATTCATTTGTTATGGGACGATTTCCTTGTTTTTACTTAACTTTTACTCAATATTCTTTTATACATGAGACACCACATGTGTGTGACACAGGTCTACTAAAAGTGTGTTTAACACATTCAGGACACATTCAGCTCTGACAGCTGTTACAGGCGGTGTTGTGGTTTTGTCTGTCCACTTGGCCTACTTTTTATTCAAGGTAAATTGCAGGTAAAACTTGCTTTGGGCTGTTTGTTCTCATGTGGGCTACTTTTTGATTCATTTGGCCAGTTTCTCCTGAAAAGTTATGGATACAGTCCAGTGAATCTGCCCCGGTAATTATGATTTAGAATGACAGGGAAGATCGGAGACACGTCTTTTGAATGTTTTATTGCTAATTTGTATTCATCCAAACAGAGGATCTGGGGGCTTGAAGGCCAAAGTGTGCGTGCGTGTTTATACGCTGTACAAAATGTATATTTGTGATAGTCAGATGGTTAAAAAGATCATTCAGTTACTTTTTTGTTGTTGTTATAAGTTGAGAATGTATGTACTTCAAAAGGCCATACCAAATCTAGTCCTATACATGCATTGCACTCAAGGTCATTAGCTGAGCAGCCTATTATTTACAATAAAGTTATCACATTATGGTCTTTTAATATGCTTTTAACGAGGAAGTAACCTACTGTGTATTACAACTGAGCTGACGACAGCACTCTCACACTTTAGCAGACACTCCAGCCCATAGTTCAATACACTACATTGCCACAGAATTACATCACATGATTACAAGATCAAATTTCACATCTCTTCTGCACATACACAACACATACTTGTCTCTGGGAAACCTTACATGTGAATGCTTTCTCTCTGTCTCTCCCCCTCTCTGTCTGGCATTCAAAAGTCAATATCGTTAGTTCATTTCCTTCCATAATCTGAGGTTACATCATACTTCACCTCCCATTACAACCAGTCATGTCCCTGGACGGCAGCAGGCTAACCCATTCATGCAAAAGTCAGGAGGAGAGTTGTGAAGGTCTACGAGTTGTTGTTGACTCATTCAAATACACCTTAAGATGTCTGGAGGTCAAAGTCCTGTCTCTATTCCAGGCGTCGGTTTGGTCAGTCTGAATGCGATATACTGTAACAATCTAAATAAAAGATGCCTAACCGTTGGCTTTCTGTACAACGTCTCAATCCACCAGGTTTTATTGTAATCCGCGTTTCTCCTTGAATGCACCAGTCTTCTTACTCCTCAAAGGACCTTTGAGTCTTTGGTCATAGTAAGATGAAAGCCCCTCTAGCCACTGTATATGTCAAAAACAAGGGCTGAGTATTGTGGGGTGCATAACAAGCAGATGCACATGCCTCTTCCACTTTGGGCCTCCTGAATTGCCACTTATAGAGGCATCGAAGCATACATAATTTCAACTAATAACTCCAGAGCAGTTGAAATTCACTACTTTCATCCAACTTTTCTTATAAGTCACGGCATGGTGTAAGAAATGTTTTTTTTTTTAACAGGGACTCAGTTACAAGACCCAGGGTTTTTAAAGATGCTTCTTGAACATCTGTGCAGAGCACAGGCAATTTGAGATAAGACTCGCACAGGGGAAGTTAATTAGCAATATGGATCAGGCCTAATGAATACACAGAGTGTATCTCGAGATGTAAAAGCACTGGATGAGTCTATTAAATACAAGTTTTATTTGAACCCCCGTCTTAAAACTTACATGTATGGAGTTTTATATTATAATTACGCGCATTTCCCGGATCTCATTTGTATAGTACAAATCATCTCAGGCTGTGAGCATCCACGTTGCAGCCTCACAGACTGTAGTACCATGGTTCACTGAAAATGCACACTGATTTCTTTTATTTATTATTTCTTTTTTCTGCGTGATGGGAAGTAATTTGCTGTAATGCGTGATCAGGGTGTTTTGAAAGAGCCATTTCATCTCGCTGTACTGGTCCCCTTCTCTGTAGGGGAGCCCGGCTGTTCCTGTTCCTCTATCAACACCAACTACTGAAGCTGAAAGATTCTGCTGCTGCTGCTGAAGCGAAATGAGACTTCACACCCCTCTGCTTTCTCTTCCTCGTCTTCCTCCCTTTCTCCTCCCCGTAGCTTTGCTTACACCATTTCTCGCTGCGTCTTTTTGTCTCGCACTCACCCTCTCGCTGTTTTGTTCACCTGGAAATGTGCAAAATAAAGTCAGAGAGGCAAACTAAAAGGCACAGATGGCACAAAATGAAAGAGAAAATTATGAAAAACAAAAACAAATTGTGGCGCAAGTGATCTCCACACTTTGCTTCTAGCTGCTCATCAACGTAATTCATTCAAGCAGGTGTTAGCAGCTTCAAAAATACCTTAATCAATGGAGAACAATGGTGTCAGCTATTGTTGTAATTATGGTTTCAGTGGGTGAATAAGTGATCAGTGAAGCCACCCACTCTCCGCCCCCATTTGTTTTAATAGCGGGTTTGACGCGCCACCATTTCAGGCATTTAGCTCATTTTGCACGGAAACAGCTGTGTCCTTAACATGATGATTCTAGTTAGCATTGTCTAGCTGTGAAGGAAGAATAATAAGTATAATGGTTTGCCAGATGGACTTATAGTAGGTGTAGCAGTGTGTTGATATAAATAAAAAGACCTATAGCAGATCTTTTGGCTCAGATTCATAAGCGCTGCAGCGAAAAAGTTCATAAATATTCACTGGAATGGGTCTTAACTTTTACGACGATGTCTTAAAACGTTAGGCAATGTTCATGTTAATATATAAGAGTATGTTCTGCACCAAACGTCTAAAGGTCATAAAATGCTGCTGTCACAGTTGCGTGAAAAAAAGGGTCCTTATCCTGTCTGCTTTACACAAGCGCTCCCAATAAATGCCAAATGTGACTTGAAGGTGCTTCTCTATACATATAAAGTAGTGCATATGTTTGCACTGTGCCGTTTTTTGCTGAGCAGTATCACCGTCCTCTGTGTCTCTGGCTCTGCCTCACTCCTTGGCTCGTAGCTGTTGTCAATGGTGGCAGATATTTTTTTCATGACCTTGATGAACAATGCTTAATTCATTTGACTGTAATATTAGTGTTCACTCCACACCTGGCTTCACTTCGATAAGGGATTCCTTTTTTATTACGCACACTTTTCCCATGTTATTTTTTTCCTTGAGGCTTTTACAGTCCTTTATTATTCTAGAGGGGAAAAGGTGAGAATTCTTCATTAATTAATTCATTTGTTGTGTCGTTATGTGAGCACTTTGAACCTCACAGAAACAGAAAATTAGATGAAGGCTATACTAAATTTCACTTGATATGAAGGCAAGAAGTGAAGAATAAAACTTCAAGGATGTCATTACAACTACATAAAAGGTGAAAAAACATAACCTTTGTCAACCTTCAACAGACAAGAATAGACTTTCAACTAAATTCAGCTCCTTTGATGCCTTATACAAAGTGTTTTGTCATCTCTATGGAGTACTCTAGTAGCTATGGTTCAGTTCAATTGTGAATTAAAAATGTGCAGCAAAATAAATCTTTCCTCGTGCTGTGAAACTGTGTAGTACAGATGTGATTGAGATGTGCGGTGCCTCACAGCTTTGTTCACTCAAACCTTTTCAAAGAGATGAAGGAGAGAGACTGACATTCAGAATAGCTATAAAGTAGACATTTAATGCTTGACTGATTGTGCCGATCACAGCGGGGACATCAAATAATATGATGCGCCACACCATGGCTGGTTTCAATCATGCTAAAGGTCATAGGTTCGCCTACTCTGACAAGTAGGATTTACTCCTCAAATGGTGGGTTTAAGCAGGAAAAGACTCTTCCCTAGGTAATGTCTCTGAATGAATAATAAATGGACTTGCTCTTTGAGTATGATTTCTTAGTATTGTAGCAAGAATTAAACCATTTTTATCCAGTTTATTAAAAGACAGGTTTGATATATTCTTTTATGAAATTTTGTTTATAGTTTATACTGTGGATGGATGATAAACTGTATCATACATTAACGACTACTTTTCAGTAGCCCTGAACACAAACACAAACACACACACACACACACACACACACACACACACACTATTACACACATCCACCTCTGGGAGCTGCCCACTACAGTCACCAATCTTCTACCATTAGCTGCTGAGCAGTTCCACTGGAGCAATTTAGGGTTTCTTCCCAACTCAAGGACAACTCAGGAGCAGTTGCTGAGGGAGCACTGAGCCCTTTTCATTTAATTTCTCAACTCAAACTGGCAACCTTTCAGTCACTGGTCCATTCCCTAACCTCTAGGCTTCCCAGGTCTGACTTAATCTTTCTCACCAACACTTCTACAGTCGTAGCTCTGTGCAGACACACTGCAGTCGCAATCTACTGTGACCGCTGAGCAGCTCCACTGAAGCACTTAAGGGTTAATTGCCATTTTTCAAGGACATCTTGACCGAAGCTGCTCTTTTAGGCTATAGGTGTGTCAGACTGTAACTTGGACATAATTACTGATAACATAGACATTAGCACAACTACAGAGCATATATGAATAAAAAAGGGGGTGAGAATAGAATAGGCAAGAAAGAAGTCCTACTGTCTGTGTTAATTCTAACATTCCTGATGAGGTCTGTCTGCAGTGACCCTCTATTCTCTTACTTTTCTTTTCTATATATAATGGAGAAAAAAAGGAATGTGATGAGTTCATGTACAGTATTTCCTGACAAAAGATTGCATACAGGAACCTCAGGTATGCAGAAGGCTCGGCACTATCCTTTTATCTCTCCATCTATGTATGCATACATACACACACACACACAATGATCTCCAATGATGAGTAATGGGCCATTCAGCACATTGATATGAAGCTACAACATGGCCGAAAATGACAAAGACTACCATCGTAATGCTCCATCATTCATACCGTTGTCTCATTTAGGCTTGCAGAAACCCCATTATGTCCGGCAGTTTCTTTCATTTACACAGAAAGATCTATGACAGATTCTGTAGATCATTACACATGGAGCATAAGCAGGGTATATGTAGAGATATGGTGCTACTAACCACACAATGACCTTAACTAATAAACCATAAAGAAGAGCCGGGTGAAATCTTCAGCACCATCTTGTGTCAACCGTGACGCTAAAAAAAAAAAAGAAATAAGAACATTTAAAAAATCATACTATGACATTTTTTCTCAGTACTGAGAAAAAAAAACACTTTTTTTGTTAACTGTCTCATTTTAACAGCTTTTTAAATACATGTTATAACAAGGAGCTACATGTTATAACTGAGCGCTGTCGATGGCGTGAAAATAATCGGGTACAGATCTACTGTGTAATATATAGAATATACTCTGCTCAGCTGATTGTGTAGCAGCTGTTTATTTCCAGTTAACCCTAATGAGAAAATGTTGAATAGTCATCATATGTTACATTCTAATGAGTCCCAGAAAGGCCCTATAAAACCATTCACTGCTCAGTGAAACCCATTAACAAAAAATGTTTTTAAAAGTACAAAAAACGTCAATAGTAACAAATTAGTGAGTGCCTCTCAATCACACACACACACACACACACATCCATTGTCTCCATTGACCGTAGGTCTTCCCTTTGTGCTCAGATGTTTTTTTTCCCATTAAAATAAGTTTCTTGTCATAATGAGACAAGTTAACATGTAGCTATAACAAGAAAAGTTTCTTGTTCAAACTAAAGTGAGAATGTCATACTAATGAGAAAAATATGTAATTATTTCTGATAATAATAAACTGAATAGATCTTGTGTTGTCACTGTCGCAACAATCTGCCGTGTAGAAATCCAAGGTACCAATAAAATGCTTGCATATTTGACTTGTGGCTGGTTGGTTACAAAGATCATCACATTAGGAAATGGCTACAGGTTTGCTCTTTTTAGGCTTTAGTCTCCCCATAGATAGCTAATATAGATATGTGCTCGCAAAGTGTCCTTCATGTAAGAGATACATTAGCGTATCATCATACCGGCATCGACCTGTGATAGCAGGTGTATCTAATAACATGAACAATGATTCTGGTCAAGTGTCCTTTAAAGAGCCTATACAAAGCCAACAACGGTAACAATGCCACTCATATGTCCCTGTGTCAAGTATGCAAAGCAAGCCGTGGTTAGCTTAGCTTAGCATAAACTTTGGAAGTTAGACTAATAATATGGTCTGGTTTTCTCCAAGGTTTAAAAAAAATGCCTATGAACACGTCTGTTAACATGTTGTCTTGTTTGTTTAACCTGTACTGGAACAGCAATTTAAAAATGATCATTTGTGGGGTTTTTTGGCGTGGGGTTACATGCTATAAATATTTCTGTCCAGTACATCTGTGCAGCATCTCCGGCTATAGTGCACATTACCAGTTATAGTTGGTATAGGATTGTACAAGTCAAATGGTGCCAAACCTGGTGACTTCACTGTGACGGCTCCAGGAAGCTACCTGTGCACAGTCTGCACACAGCTGTTGTTAGCAAAGAAATAGTTACAGCCCATAACTCCAGTTAAAACTACAGATTTCAGTTTTATGTTTCTGCTTCGTTATGGATTAAACAAATGAGATATGGTGTATTAATTTGGGCTTTAGAAGTGTTTGGAGTGTGTTATCACTTTGGATAAAGCCAGGCCAGCTGTTCCCCCTGCTTCTAGTCTTTCTGCTAAGCTAGGCTAACTATAGCCCCTGGCTTGTGCTCTGTACTTAACCCACAGACATGAAATGATAAAGTTCTCATCTTACCCTCGGTAAGAAAAATGAATAAGTGTACTTCTTTAATCACTAAAAAGCTTGACAGCAAGAAACTGAGGTGAACATATGAGTGCATTTCAGTTACTTGCATTGACCACACATGCACACACACAAATACATAAGTTGTAGCTTTGATCCTGAGAATGATAACTTCAGCAAACAGAAAAGCTGACATTTTTGTTTCTTATGAATGACCTCTGGTGCACAACAGTTTCAAACTTGCCTCCCTCCGATTTTTCTTTGTTTCTCCTCAACTTTTATTCTGCCAGTGAAAAATAAACTCAGGATGAACGGTGGTCTGGGAAGAGGGAGGATTTGCTAAAAGATGCTATTGATCTCTTTATTCCTGAAATAATTTGTATGGCTTGGCAACCGCAGCATCATCCCTTATCAACGTCTGCCAAAAGCCAGGCACTGGTCTCCCGGGTGTAAAAGCTCTGAGAAATAATGCTTCTCATCACCAGCAAGAATGGCAGAAGAGGAGAAATGAAAAGGAAGACTGCAGAGAGGTGGGGCGGAGGGGAAGGAGGCGGCATGAGAGTCGGATGATAGGGGCGGGAGGAGGCGAAGAAAACACAAAGCGAGAGTCAAACTTTTGAGATCCACAAAGGAGACGGATCACATGGTAGCAGGCAAGACAAAAGAGGTTAAAAACTGGGCAGAGTAAACATATGAGGGTGATGATGTATACCACTGGGGAAGATTTATCTAGGTCTGTAGTAAGTATGAAAAGCCAAAGTGCAGAGCTTGGTTACATGAACCTGAGGCCAGTGTAGTGTATTTCAGAATTATTTGACCCTTTAGGGGTAGATATCATTTAATCATTTCAAGTTATGGTACATTTCATTTTCCTATAATCAGTGGCGGCGCCAGAGTATTTTTTCTGGTTCAACTACGGTGGGGCTAACCCATACAGCGGTGGGTCTCCAACAAATTAAGTATGCTAATATGCAACAAGACCGCAGCAAGGAAGAGCATGAAACACACAAAACGCAATAAGTCAGCAAAGTTTCCAAAAACAATAAAAACAATATTAAAACTCACCAGGTTGAGATTTTCAAATGAGTACAATCCGCCGTTTTTTATGATTGGAGGCAAAGATGTGGATGATGCGCTGAACATCCAAAGTCTTTGTCCTTTGTTTATTGATGGACAACAGCGCCAAGTTGCTGTTTTTCGGGTATCACCGCTGCTGTTCCGTAAATAGTTCTTAATCCGACGGAGGCAGGAGAAACTGCGTTCGCACAAAGCAGAGGTCACATCAGGAGGTCAGAGGTCAGAGGTCAATCTCAACCAAATGTCTCTGTGACGAGCATACACTCAAAGCGCGCTCACGTCACGCATGACAGTTGTCCAATAAGCAGTCGTCATCGCAGCTGCCTGAATGCCGTTACGACGTGGAGGCGCTGTTGGACTCCGCACTTCTCTTGGTTTTATGGTAGGGCTAACGGTAGGGCTAACACAATTCTTGATGGGGCTATAGCCCAACCAAGCCCTACACTGGTGCTGCCTATGCCTATAATGCATTTTTGATGCCCTGATGTCTGTAGAATGAACACTTCCTTATATGATAAAATGTCCCGTGTTTGAACATGCAAATTGCTTTTACCAATATAACTAGTTTCAATTCAGTTTCTATATAAGCACTGTCCACTGTAAGATCATTGTTGTGTTGGGATATTTAGGCTTTTATACTGGAACTGGAACACATAAAATTTGCATTGCTTCATGACGGCTCTTCAGAAACCAATGTGTGACATCACGAATACAACATCTTTTCTTTCCACTGTGTTCGAACCCTGGGGATTTGCAAGTTCTCCCCATGTCTGTGTGGGTTCTCTCCAGGTACTGCAGCTTAATCATTGTCTCTATGTGTCAGCCCTGTAATGAACTGGTACCCCGCCTTTTTCCCATTGCCAGCTATATGTATATATACTGTCATGTACTGTTTCTGAATATGCAAATCTTCCCAGAACATTTATATTCATTCAAACTAAACTTCTATTTTGATTTAATAAACCCCAGATAAATTAATATACCACAATTTCTCAGTATTCATAGAGCATAGAGTTTATGAATGTAAAATAATGTTGATTTAAACCACTTGCCAAAGCTCAATTACTTCAATTTGTCTATTCTGTTCGTTTATTTTGGGTAATGTATGCTAACACAAATCATATTTATCAGTATTTGTAAAAGCGAACAGAATATAATGCCCATCCTCTGAAAGCAACATAAGAGTGGAGAAGATGGAGCAGCTGGAGACAGATGAAATAATACATGGTCCCCTTTGTGCAGTACATCACAGGCAGCCGGGCCAGCTTCAACACTCCTGTCTCACCAAATGCTAACATCCCCATATCAGCATTCCTGAGGTGAAAAGTTGTGTATGAATCAGCTTATCTTTGAAGTCTATTCTCTTGATTCACAGTGGTTTAACCGCCTTGAGTCAGCCTGTCTCTCCTCAGGTAAAGCCGGCGGTGGAAGAGAATGGTCGTTTCTTTGTACTGCAGATGTTGAAAATACAACACTGTCTTTGCAGTAAGTGCATAGTGAGCTAAAGTTTGGATCACTTCAGATCCGCACAGTAGCATAAAGAACTGAACATGTACCACTAATCATTGTTGACAATTTATGCAAGATAATGATCTGTGACAGTAGTGAAGTATCCGTGAAGCCAGAAACCTGACAATGGCAAGATTGCGATCGGAAATGCAAGACTTTCTGGCACCTTGACTGCAAGATAGTGAGCCATGACAGTGGAGCCACTGTAGCAACATGGTGATCCATCACCCACCAGATGTCACAAACCGCAATGAGACAGGGTTATAATTTCGGCACACATGCTGAAGACAGCTAGTCTCCCAGGTAGTGAAGTGGGTGGTCTACTCAGTCATCATAGACATACCCACTGGGACATATCCAACAGAATTGTCAGACAGAAAAAGACCAACAAATGCATGTAGCAGCAAAAGCAGAAGTAGGCAGACACCCATTGATAATTAACATTCAAAAGAGAGTACTCAGATGTTTTAATCCAGCTAAATTTAGAACCATAGACACCTCTTCAAACCCAAGCCCAGAAGAGTCCCCTATTTCAGTTGGTGCAGACTGAGACAAACTCTTAGACACACTCTGACCAGTCTCACTGCTTTCCAAACAGCAATCAGAGTAAAACAAATTATAATGTAAAAGAAATCTATCTGGAACACTGAACGGAAGAAACTAAAAGCCAAAGTACTGCAGATTAGAGCGTTATCTGTCCCTAAAAAGAGATTATGAATTGGCAGAATCTATCTGTCTACTGTCAGAGATAGAAAGCAGAGACAGATCGTAACTCAAGTACAGGCACAGTGACCAGAAATTGACAAAAAAAAAAAAAAAGAAAGGAGAAGATACAAAAAGAAGGAAGATACACAAAAGACTGAGGAAATTGTTCAAAAAAATGTTCATATAACTTTTATGACTGTAATCGTGTTCTATCCAAATATTTAGACAAATTTTATTTAGATGCTTTGTCAACATTGTTCTTGAAATCTTTATCAATAAAGCCCTTTTAATCTGATAATGTAAGTTGAAACAGCTTTTTGATGACATCTTGCTTCTAGAATTTGCATAATTTCTGTTTGAAACAGGATCTTTGCTTGAAGGGAGGAACTTGAAAGAAAGAAAAGACACTAAGTGCATACCCGTAGTGGTAATCTGTTGTCTTTGCATATGCAAATTTTGTCTAAATGAAATTAATTCTTCAAAGTATCAGGTTTGTGAAATATATATATTTTTAAAAAACATGCAAATATTTGTGATTTTATTGTTCGGTATGATGAAAAAGCAATTTCCCTTTTCATTATGACATGAAAGGACAGTTATGCTATTGTTTTCAGTTAAATACATCAGTAATTGAAAGGTGTGAGAGAGCAAATGATGTCAGCGTGTCACCAATGTGCTGCAGTTTAGAGCTCATCATGAGGCCCCGCCTAAACATACTGACCTTTGTGTGTTCCTGTTAAATTGACTTTCGTTAAAGGGCAGTGCTCCTCAGCTAAATGTCACTACTGGATTGTGCCTCTTGTCCGTCCCTTGTTGAGCATGAGCAGTCCTTCCATCTGCTAACTCTTCCATGTCGTTTGACAAAACAGCCATAGAAACATGCACAGTGTCTCGGAGTTCAGACTCTGGTACAGCACAGTCGCAAGATATAAAAGAGCTAGAATACATTTACCACCACACACAATGATGTCATGAATACAGAGTGACTTTGTGTATGAATATCGAGCATGTTAACTTTGGATCCTCGCTGTCTGTACCGCCGACAAGACAAACTAGGGTCGGCATTATTATTGAAACAATAATTTACTTTTTTAGAAAACTGCCACACTGCTGGGCAGGGTTGTGATTTAATTCATAATAAATCTTTAATGCCTTTCCCCAGGTGGTGATGTGTGAAACAGACTGATGCAAATAGAGCGGGACATTGATTGAAAAGGAAGGAAAGAGAATAAAAGATAGGGGGAAAAGGGTAAAAAATAGAAATAAATAGATGTATGGTCACAGGAGGTAGAAAAACAACATTAAGCAGTGCCAGACTGTCAATTTGGCGGTTACAAATCACTAGATCACAGACAGAGTATCAAAAATCACACTGTTCCAACAAGACAAACATTTTCATTAACCGTACTCATTTTACCACACAGTCTTGACATAGTCAAAATATTAAGACACCAAACCACAATGGCCAGAAAGAAGTGCATGTATGTGAATGTGTTTGTTACAGGGCTGACACTCACCATTCTCATCATTACCCCAATCATCAATTCAATTCGTCAACAGTCTTCACAACAGACGATGGTAGCAGGTGCCACTGAGCTACCGTTGCTGCTAACGTTCTTACCTTCTTTGGGTACTTGTGTGCAGGACCACCTGAGCCCAATGTTATTTCAAGGGTGGCAGTGGAAACCTTCCACTGAGACGTATTTGACAAGGTGACCTTGTTTTACGTGTCCTTTATATGTAAATGTGGGACAGAATAGATAAATGAATATGCCTGATGGAAGAATGTCTTTTGAATATAGGCCTATTTTTTTCCCTCTTTTCCTTAAAAAAAAAACAAACACCTATTATTATTGAATTTAAACAAGGAACAGCACAACACACAGAATAGTGCACAATACCCCCCATTCCAGACAGCTATATAGCACATCAAATAAAAACACTTCAAAATAATTCAGTAATAATATTTCCAGTCCACCATGTATATATGATTTTAGGATAACCAGTAGTAGTCATCAGTAGCAATATCATGTTGTGTGTTCCATAATCAGGGTTATGAAAGGGGTCTTCATTTATTTGGCTGCCAGATTCATGCTTTTCTATTGTTGTTTTACTTTTTAAATATTAAAATGCTTTAAACGCAAGGTGTGGGGTCACACTACTTGCCATTGTCACACTTAAATCAAGCATGAGGCGGCTTTTACTACTTTACCACTTCCTTTAAGTTTTGATGCCATTAGTTGTGATAGGAATAATGAGACATCATCGACAGAAAAAGACCAACAAATGCATGTAGCAGCAAAAGCAGAAGTAGGCAGACGCTCATTGATAATTAACATTAAAAAGAGAGCACTCGCATATTTTAATCAACCTAAATTCAGCACCGTGGACACCTCTTTAAACCCAAGAGCTGAGCCCACAAAAGAGTCCCCTATTTCAGTTAGTGCTGACTGAGACAAACTCTCAGACACACTCCATCTCACTGCTTTCCAAACAGCAATCAGAGTAAAACAAATTATAATGACAATGGCAAATTCAGACAACACTTGGAAAAGATGGTGATATTCATAGTTTCCTCTTTTCAGTATGCCTATGTCATGTACCCAAAACTTTTTATACGGGTTTATTTCCCTCCCCATTTTCACAGGCAGCCCTCACCAGCTGTTTCGCCCAGCATGCTTTGCCAAGGTGTTTTTGAAGCAGCTGCGCCTGTAGTGATGCGTCTGTCCGATTGTAGCCTTTGTCAGTCTGCCATGTGGTGATGAGCAGGTAGCATCAGCGTGGGTTTATCACAGCTTCATTGCTTAAAACTGTTTCCTGCTGCTGAAATTAACTTAGTGAGGGCTGTCAAAAACAAAACGCTGGAAGTCACTAAAACGGCCGAGAACTGATGGAACCTGCAGAGGTTTCATTTTACACATTTTCTTTACTTTATTGTTATTATAAAATATTGATTAGCGCACCTTTACAAAATAAGGCAGGCCATTCTGCAAAGAGAAATCCCTTTTGTCTGTTTTGTACTCTTGTGAAACATTGCTGAATATTGGCATAGACATTACATACTGTTGGGCATACAGATAACCAAGTCCAAACTGAAATTCATATTCAATCATACCTCCCCAAAACCTCTGGGAATTCATTCAGTAAACCCTCCTAGTGATGCCTCAGTGCAGGCAGTGAATCTTAAGAAAGACCTGAGCAGAAAGACAGATGGCTGAGGAGCTGAGACAGCCTACACGTCGAGGCAAGACAGAGATAATTCAGGGGTAAGCCACCCTTGCTGAAATACTGAGAGGTCTGTGTTTTCCTCCACCAAGAAGTTGAGAAGCAGTTCCTGCCATAAAGTGCCTCATCTCATGACTATACACACACACACACACACACGCACACACACGCACACTCGCACAGTGCCATTAGCAGTAGCTGGTCTATCAGACAGAGCAAACACTCCCACTTTAAATATTTAATAATGGCAAACATAGTCTCGCTGCAAGTGCCTGTAAATACATACACACAAATGGGTGTGGGAAAACGTGCACTATGCCAACAACTCTAGGTTATGTGAACAGCGAGACATATGTTTCAAGGTGCTGTGAAATAGAAGAAAAACAATGTTCTGAAAAATAGCTTTGGTGTACAAGTACAAAAGAAAAAAACTTTCATTTCATTTTAGTACTCCTCACTTTTTGCAGCGTTTAACCAATTGGAACAAAATGCTCAGACAGGGACACACATCTCACATGACTTTCCTATTTGAAACTTGTACACCATATGAGAGAAACATGTATCCTTTTGATGCTATATATATAATTATATATATAAACTTATGTCACTGTCTGTGTGTTCTGTATGTGCATGAGCCCCAAGTGAAGGTTGGGCCAGATCCCTTAGTATCCGGTCAGGGGGTATATTGTTCTGTCGTGCCCCATCCATCTCTCCCCATACAATAGATGTATCAGGGGGCTAACCACAAAAGTGCTCACCCATATATATTAGACACACACACGCACGCACATATACAACAGTGCTGTCCTGAGCTATCGGGTGTGGCAGTCAAACTCTAGAGGTACCATCTATATTCCTCTTTCACCTCTGCTCGGATGCTGCAGAGCCTCGGCTTCCCTGTCCAATCGATAATATGACAAATTGACAAAAGTGCCTGCGATAAGGATCTCGAGCCATAGATCCTCTTTTCTGTCCTCCTTACAAGTGAAATGAAAGTGTATATTAAGGTCATATAGAGTGCTGTAACAGTCTGTAGCACTGGCACAACACTGAATTGAAAAGAAAACATCTAAAAAGTCATTTAAGTTCAGGAGGATAAATCTGCCACAAAACAATGAAAAACTGAGCTATAGGGGTGGCGTGATTTCTGACGACTCAAGACAAAATAAGATGTACGTAGATTCTCTTTGTTGGTTTCTTGGTTTGTCTTCCAGACTTCTGAGATGAAAAGAAGCACCACCACTTCTGTATCAGGCAGCCACAAACGCTCAGGTCCTCACAAACATTTCCAGTAAGGGATCAGAATCCGGTTAGAGTGCTAGCTGTGGTTTTTCCCACACACATCTATCAGGCTGTCTGTCTTCCCCATAATGATTGCAGGCATCTCCGCCGCTGCAAACCAATTTGTCCCATCCTCTGTCTTCTCTGCTCCTCCCTCTCTTGTTCTAATTTCTTTATATCTGTCCATCATTCTGTCTCTTATTGCACAATATTTGCCTGTCTCACCTGCTTACATAAAAGCCATCAAAGGAGTGATTGTTGGAGATTGTCTTTCGATTCTTTGCAGTGCTTCACCACTAATATAGACTCAAACCCAAGGGGAAACATTTAGAAGATGTCCTTAGGTACCGGTGTTTGATAGATGGAGTGAGAGAGGGTGTCTCTTCAACATAAATATTTTTCATACCATTTATGGCTGGCATTTATTCCAATACAGCCATTAAATATTTTAACACTCTTTATACTACCTATCTTTATAGTGGTTTTCATTGTCTGCCATTCACCAGAAAAGTCAATGCATGCACACATTGTATGTGATTTGTGTGCATATGTTCCAGTCCCTGTCCCTGGCCTCATTTCGCTTGTACTCTGCCAGAGGTGAAATCTTCAGGACTATATGTTTAATGTGACACATAATCTGCTCTGATGTGCAGCATAAATATAATATGTATGAGTATATTTGAACATTATAAACCACAACTGACAATTGACGAGTGGGGTGAGTTTACCTCTGCTATGGGAATGCATGAACAGACAGCACATTATGAAATGTACACCTGGCCCCTATTAAAGTTTCCTTAAGGGACAATACCCTACAATGTGCTGCTGTGCTCCTTATAGAAGTTTTTTAGCTCATATACAAAAATAGCACTTCACAAATGTATAATGTGTACAGAGTCACATCTGAAAACTTACCAGCTGTAAGGACTCCCACTTCAAAGTGTTGGTAGGGTACAGAATTTAAACCCAGTTGATCAGGATGTGAGCCAGCAGTTCTGGGAGGTTTGTCGAACCAAATATGAGCAGCCCATCTGAACTCGGTTCAGACCTCCGCTTTATACTTCTTCTCAGCTGCAATATACATGTAACAAATATCATCAATACAAGAACAGCCCACAGACAAAAGGCCCCTCTAATCAAACAATAGCTTTAAATACTTCCTGGCCAAACTACACTGCTAACAGCAAGTGTAAAATCAATCAGACAATTAAAGCTATTGAGAATGTTAGTGACATTAGTCTTTTCATTGAGGCGTATATACTCATTAATAGGCAATATGTAGTAACTCTTCAACATACTCTCCAGGCGAGAGTTAGATTTACTGAGGCTGTTAGGAAACAAAATACATTCCTCCCCCATCCCAAAGTCCCACTTGGTACAGTCCACATTACCAACACCTGGTGGAGCAACAGCCATTTATGTTCATGTATTCACCAGAGAACCTCGAAATCAAAGCAAGTAAGAAAAAAGGAAACAAATACTCGAATGAAAACAAAATAAATGAAGCAAATGTATTCTAAGTTCCTTCGTTAGATGATAAGCACAAGTCACATAACTAAAACCAAATGTTCAACTAAACTAATAAATAAAAGAGCTTTTGACCAGACTGAGGCAGTGAGGGAGCTCCCTAACAAGCAGCTGAAGAAGAGAAGAAGATTTAGTAACAACCTTGGTTAAATTTTGTATTAATCCAATGGGTAAGTACCTTTGGATGCAGCTTCTCTACTGGCTGCAAGAAAACTTGATGCTGAAATCAATTGAAAAAGCCCCAACTTCAAATCCAAAGTAAAACAGTAGAATTCAAATTTTCTGTCTTTGTCCCTCAGTGATAGTATGAAACAAGATGCTGTGGCAGACATCTAACATGAATCCAACCTGCGGACACAAATGTTGGGAGTCTGGGGGGATTTTTCTTCATCTTTTACTCATTAAATGATGCTTGAACTGCTTTCAGCTTTTTAAATATCAGCTTGTTCACTTCAAAAGACACTCCAAACCTTTTCAGCGCTCCAACTTTAACACTCCCATTCAACACCACAGAGGGAAACAATTAACATTTTGGCATTTTAACAAGTTTACAGTGTTTGCACCTGCAATTTTCAGCATAAGCAAGCCCATTTCAATTGTGGTTTGAAAGCTGCTTTAATTGTATGACATTTCTACACATTGTGGCCTTAATGAGAATTCAGGAATTTAGGGCACATTTGCCCGCAGTCTATCACAGTTAGTTAACACTTGCTTTGACTTTTCCCAGCTTTTGACATTTGGCGAGTGTAAACCTAAACTCTTATGCTGCAAAACATCTCTACAGAGACCTAAGGTTAATATCACAGGCACTAAATCCTTGTTCTTCGACGGATCAGTGTTAATGTTAAAACTATTAAAGCTTCTGATTGTCAGGTGGAGTTCAGCACACCAAAACACTGACCTGAGGCCACTGCTGACTTGACAAAACCAGCGTGTGCACAACAGCTACCCCTGCAGATCATCCATCAGAGCATGAGCTTCCCCCCTGAAAGCCAATTATTATACTCCCATTTCCATCTTCTCCGCCCACGTGAAAAGGAGGAGAATTTGTGTTGGAGGGTAAAGAAAAAAGTTAGGCAATGATTTGAGACTAAATGAGTCCATAGGATGGATTGATGGATGACGATGTAAGAGAAAGGAGGAGAAAGTTTGGGGGAGAGATGCGGCCCACAGAAAAGGTGAGGGCAGGATCAGACAGAGGACGTGCTGTGGTGGAGAGAGAGCGAGAGAGGCAGCTATGGTGTGACAGTGCCCACTTAAGGCAACCTGACAGGAGAAATCATCCACACTGTCAGTCTGGGGGAGTCAGCTCAGGGTAGGAGGAATGGAGGAAATGGAAAAGGTGTGTGTTTGTGTGTGTGGTTAGCGTTGAAGTGTGGGGACTGTAAGGGGCGTGCCTGCAGATGAGGAGAGAGAGGTTGACTATGTTTGGAGTTAATAAATTTCTTAGTGTTGTTCTCAAACATCTGTCGTGTACATCAAACAATTTTCCATTGACTGACTTATTTGGGCCATGATGCAGCTGCTTTTTCAGACCGGGTGAATCTGCCACAATGGACAGGCTAAGTTTTTACTGTTCTTTGCCAATCAATAAGGATGCTTGGAAAATTTAGATGGCTCTGTTGCAACCAGGTCTTTTTTATGTATATTCTAATCATACTGTGTTCAGGTAAGGTCGTACTCGTAAAACAAGTTTGAATTTGCGAGACAGAGAGAGAGTTTGTTGTGTGTATACAAATTGTTGCTGCCCAGCAATGGTGCCCTCTTCAGTTTTATTTTTACACGCTCTATTTTAGTGCTTTTCACTTGTTCTTTTGCTTGACAGATGTGTGGCAGTCTGTTTGCTTATGTGCAGAGACAAGGCCAATTGAGGATTCTGGTCCTGCTCTCTTGCTCTCTGTCTCAGTTCACTCCAGATTAGTGGAGCTTTATTGGCATGACATTGTGATCAAGAAACAGGCTGTCAAAGCACATATATAAAAAGAGCAAAGCCAATAACTGATATACACGCAATGAGACAACTAGTTGTTTTTAATGCATCGAATAAAGTGAGAAACGCACAAGTAGTATGAAAACCCACTGATGCCCATTTGAAACATTTAATAAAATGTTTAATGATAGAAATATTTTGTGTGCTCATGATGTACGACAATAATACAATTTAAATCTAAAACATATGTATAATTATTATAAAATTAATATTAAAAAAGATCAAAACTCCATTGACATCCATCCATTTTCCATAAATGTTTATCCTTATTAGGATCACGGGGGGCTAGGTCCAGCTAACATTAGGCAGGTTACTCCCTGGACAAGTCGCCAGTTCATCACAGGGCTAACACATAGAGAAACAACCATTCATACTCAGATTCACACCTACGGGCAATTTAGAGTCACCAATTAATGTGTATTATTTCTTTGGAGCAAGCTGGAGTACCCAGAGAGAGGCAGACACAGTGAAAAAGTGCAAACTCCACACATAAAGGCCCCACAGAAAGACAGTGCTAACCCCTGCACCACCATGCAGTTAAATCTTTTCAACGTTAAACTTTGCACTTAGGATTCAAATTATGTCCTGATTTTACCTCATTTCTAATAAAAAAAAAAAAAAGAAGCAGAGGCGATTTTAATATGGTCATTTTAATGATGGTGCGATTCTCCTAGGCCTCTTTTGTGAAATTTGTCTTCCAAACCCACTGTGTGGGATAGAGTACCATCTGACTGGCACCAATCAGAGGATATCATTCCACTGCTTTGGTTTCTGGAAAGGGCCACCATGTCAATCTTGTCTCTTTCTTGATCTTTAACTTTATTATATTGGGCACAGAGACACATTTGATTCAATTATTTCCTTTTAGGACTTCCATATTTCAGTGTATTATAATATAAAGGGACAGAAAGTTTCATTCTGCTCACATCTTTCAGATCTTTGCTAGGCAGGAGCCAAGTTGAAGACAGCTCCAGATGAATGACATGAGACATTACACAAGCTAACTGTGAACATGGAGAGGCATTCTAAAAAGACAGCTCTAATTCAATATTAAACTAATCCATCTGGGCCACATCACTGAATGCAGATGGCTATCAGGACCAGCAACAACCTTGAGTGCAAAGACAGACGAACACTGACTCTCATTACTCAGTCTCCCTCTCACTGTGTCTCTTTGGCTTAACTCCGACAGGCTGAGTGCATCTGATTGGCCCATTTTGTTTCTCCTCCTTTATATTGGTTGATTCTCATTCTTTGTGCTTATCACTTTCTGTAATAATCCATAATACGAAAAAAGAATTAGCATTTCCAATTTCATTGCTAGGTATCAAAGAAGACTGATTAATGCCAGTATAGAAAGCAGGGGTAATTTCCTGCTTTTTTTTGTCAGTGTTCCTGCCTGTGCCACATACTGTAATTAGGTGTCACTTTTTTTTTCAAATGAAAATTATATCAAACGTTTCTCCTCCACCATTCAAAATGCTCATGTTGGAAAGGCTACATAGATCAATAGCACAGTGGGGAGCACACAGCCTGGTGTTGACTCAATGCAAATGGAACTGAGTTCAGTGTAGCTGCAGTATTGACTCTAGGCAAATCCATGTCTTGACTTTCTGATTGAGTTATACACTGCAGCACAAGGCTTGTCGACTAGATGATTTTCCTATAGAGGCAAAAATCTGCTGGGGAAAAAAAAACTATCTTTGCTAAAGAAAAATAGGACTGAGAAAGAGGTTTGATTTTTTATTCTCTCACGCTGTTTGTTTATTTTTTCCCCACCACTTCTTGTTTGTGAGTCTATTTCTTCCTCTGCCCTTTCATCAGCCATCTCTAGATCATGTTCCTTCCACTTAGCCTCTCTCCCTCCCTCTTCTCCTTTCCATGTCCTTTCCTGTCCTTTTGTTTTCATCCCTCCATCTCCCTTGTTGTCACACCCTCCTCCTCCCAATGTTTCCATCCCTCCTCCTGTGTCCCTCCCTCTCTCTGTAATCAGAGCTGTGACTGAGCAGTGTTTACAGGGTCCTCCCAGGGGCATGCCAGTGTGACACATTCACTTTACAACTACTCACCTCGCCTCACCCTCCATTCCCTCTCCTTGCTTTGGTCAGATTACAGAGGAAGTAACAGAAAACATCTCCCTCACCAACCAATCCTCCCCACTCCTCCTCCTCTATCCACCACCAATACACCTCCACCTTCAACCTCTCCCACCCCTGCTGCGCTCCCCAAGCGGTGGCAGACCGGTAGGAGGTCGTCTTATCTTTCTGCTCAAATGGAGCCTCGTCACTTCAGGCATCTTAGTTGCACTGCAGAGCTTGGATAGACCATCAAACTGAAACATGATCATTTAACACTGACTAGGAGCGTTCGCCTGCTGCGCACAGCGGGACAAACTGTCAAAGATGTGGCTGCAATCGTTTGTGTACACTTAAAGTTATTCAACAAATCATATGGATGCAAATTGGAGAAGTTAATGATGATACTGACGAGTGCATGCACCGTTATTCAGAACCAAATATGTATTTAAATGAGGCAAGCACAGATGTTTTGCTGAAGGACTTTATGTCTCAGGGGTGCAAAACTTCCTCAGAGCTCCAAACCCCAAAAAACTGTGTACTGAGTCTGCTTTTTTATTATTATTTTTTCTCTCTCTTGTCTATTTGTGTGAGCGTCAGATGAGCTGATTGGCGCTGGAACTGACTGATTGCTCTTGAGGGAAGGTGGTAATTTCTCTGTCATATTGTGACTGATTATAGCTCTGAAATATGTCACTGTTCCAACTCCATCAGAAGTTCCTGACAGGAGGCTTTGATGTGTGTTCACACAGGCAGGCAGGCAGGCAGACAGACAGCTATCTAGCACCCACTCCATGGGAAGTAACACAAATACTTTTGACTGTTTGCTGCAGACGCCTGTATGTTGTAAACTGTCAAAAAATACCGTGCTATCACAGATGAACAAAGTGTTTGAGAAACGGCAATACTTCTCCTGTTATCACAGTTTGTCTGCTTGTATTTTATAAAGCATGTGTTGCGGTGGTAATTGAAGATGTGGATACACTCGAGAGAACATCTCGCTTATGTAAAAGGAATGTAAAAAGAAATATATATGGGAAGTTTTAAACAAAAGGATTGTGTAGATGATTCGTGCTTATAAGCCTCATTTAAGAGAATATTTACAGGGACGTTCTCCTATCTTACACAGGGGGAAAAAAATTTTAATGTATGAGGAGATCAAACTACCTCTACAGTTTTTGCCTGGAGGCTGCCAGAACATAACAGCAGACATTTTATGGAGGAGCACTTTATAAGCCAATGTTCCACTGGGGACGTGTAACATGAAAACCGAGTCACATCCTTTGCTTGTGGGCACAATATTTAGCAAGTCATTTTTTTTTTCTGTCGTCACACTAATGAATTCAGTTTATATGAAGTGAAGCCTACATCACAGGTGTATTAAATATAGATTTGTATTCACCAGTTGGAACAAGAAAATGTCTTTTTAAAGAGTTTTCCAGCTTGTCGATGATGGTGTCTCATAGATAGAATATTTTGATCTTATAGTGTAATAATGTGATACTGCAGTTCTTTTGAAGCTATTGCTTTTGACTCAAATAGGTAATTTTTCTCATGGGTCTCCACTGGATAAGGCTGTGTTAATGACCGTGGACATTCACTCATTTTCAGGGGCCAGGCTGGAAGAAATTCAATCCCATCATCACACTGAATTTGAATAAGGAGCTAAGGGTCAGAGTGTAGCATAGCCATTATCATACTGCTCATTATCACTAACTTGGTTCATTCGGTTTAGGTTTCGTGGCCTTGTCCCCTAGCAGAAAAAGAGAGTGAGTAAGAGTTACAGAGTAAGATCATGTTTTAGTGTTGGGAGTGATGGGGGAGGTGGCAAAAGTCGTGCACACTGTTGAGATATTGTGTTGTACTGTGCGTGGAGGGAGTTTCACCCTTGTTGAAGACATATTTACTGTAACATCTTTCCCTTGATAACTGTGGACTTCGGGGAAGAACTGAGTGAAGATCAAAGTGAAGTTTGACACGGGAGAAATCAGGCCTCTCCAGTGGAGGGAAAAGCATGTGGGGGGTCACCGGGGTCAGATTCCTCCACGATGTGCGATTCCTCTCCGTCTGAGCGTCTAACACCAATCCTTGTGGGGTATGGCATCAATACTCTCTTTTATGTCGGGAGACAGCGATCAATGGATCTCCCTTTCCCCGAACGGAAGCACTCCATATTCAGCGGTTGATTTCACGGCTGGATATCCGACACACCACTTAATGGATGTGTGTGTATGTCTGTGTGAGTGTGTGGTTCAGTGTATAGTTGTAGCATTGTAATTTAAGGTGATTAATCAACATACTGTACGTTTATTGAACTCAACAAGGGCAGCCAGGGTTTTTTCACACTCAGATTAGTGTTCTCACAAATGCTAAGGTAACGAGAACACTAGAACATTCGGCACATACAAAGTCGAGTTCATTGTTACTATTCATTAGGCTTAATACACAGTGGCAGTGCGGCTCTTTAGTCATCATTGCTGTTTAATTGGGGTTATTTAAAAGAAGCAAAATAATAAAAGGTAATCAGACAAGCCAAAAATATAACCGAATATCAATGAATAATATTGTTAGTTAAAGGTCCAGGTGTCTCATATTTAAGGGGCTCTATTTACAGAATATAATGTGCATAAATATGTTTTTAGTAGTGTATACACCTTGGAATGAGCTTTTTATGTCTGCAGACCAATGACAGGATAAAGAATGAACAGAGCCCGAGTGACATCACCCATAAGTTTCCACAGCGCTGTTTTCAAGCTAAAAATCTGTGCCGCTGGCCGCCACCATGTTAGACGTACAGCTTCTTCCGCCTCCCAGTTAATGTAAATATCTGCAAAGATGTGGATCATTGGGGGACCCGAGGCAAGCTGAATGATGCCTGGGTGCTCGAATAAGCCATCTGTATCACTCAGGTGTTAAAAAATAAAATCACCCCCCTCACAGTTGTCATGAATGGGGAAATTAGCTATAGAGACCAAAACTGTTTGAACCAGGCTGTAAACATGTTTATTTCTGCTGTCAAATTGGGCATTTTATGGAGGCTGACTCACTTCTGCAGCCTCTCTCAAGCGGGCGCTTGAGGAATTACAGTTTTTAGCACTTCCGCATTGGCTTCGTTTCCCTGCACTGGAGGCTGCCGCTTGCTGCAAACGCTGTAGCTCTTCTTCCACAGAGTCTACCATGTTCAACCACCATGCGTATAGTCCAGAATGGACAAACTAAACACTGGCTATAGAGCAATTCACGCCATTTTTGTGCCGTTTCACAGCCAAACACATAGTTTCCCCTTCACACTAGAAAGAAGAGGCTGAGGTAACAGTGTTGTAATCAGCAACTACACTGCTAGATGCCACGAAATGTTACACACAAGTCCTTTAAATGTAATGTTGGAAATATAAAACTTTACTTTTTACCCTTTAATCACTTGATAAAAAAGTAACTCATTTCCCAAACCACAATGTCCATTATTTTTATGCATACGTAATACAAGGGACATGTCCGTGTACATCCAGAGCAGCGATGTTTGTTTTTTTTTAGGTTTGATTGTTTTTTATGTGTGTTTGTGTAACTCCGGTGGAGCAAACGGAGTGGACTGTGTGGCTAGCTGGTTGAATTGAAACACTGATAGCTAAACACACTGAGAACCAGCTTTTTCAGCTAGCTGTCTAGCTGAAGCTAACTTTCTTCACAGAACTACAACAGTGCACGAAACGTTAATTTACCTTTTAATGCACTGCATGCTTCTGTAGCATCACTGAATTAACTTCTAGTAACAGCTAAAACATTGTAGCTGGCAAGCTAACACCACTCAAGTACACAGTGCCCTTGTCTTCATGATGCATACTTAATCAGACTACAATGGAAATGCTCTGGACATGCCCACCACACTGTGAATTATAAAGAAACTTGGAAATTTGGTGAGGCAAATATATTGAACTTTTCTGTTGCTGATAGAGAGAATGTAGTTTCCAGAGACAAGAAAAACAAGTTAATCCCTGACTTTTAAGTCATAATAAAATTGAATTCATAATTTGTGTGAATTTATTATTGTGTTCCTGTGCTTAGCTTCAGGGGTAAATAATAAAGAAATCAGTAGCTCTTGAACACCTACTAGTGTTCTTGTCATGTTGAAAGATCAGCTAGTATTATATAGCACGACAGTTAGCCTCTTAGCTGGGAACCATAAGCATCTGTGTCACATCCAATTTAGCCTGTAAATGTTCAGGCTAGTTTTTTCTTGAATTTCCATACAACACATTCTTGCAAGCTGGTGAAATATCTGGAAATGTTCCATCATGGCCCAGGGGAAGAAAATTCCCAAGTCAAGCAGAAAAAAAGATTTCATCATCATGTGTACGATAAGCAATCATGTATGACCTACATATATGTGTTTGAAACTCCCCAAGACAATTGAGTCTGATGATGCTGTAGGTTGCATGTTGGAAAGAGGCTGGGAAGTGGGTTATCAGGGTTTTATTTCCAAAGTATCTCTCAGGGCCAACATTTAAAAATAAAATGTAAAGCTGCTTTTGTAGGATTTTGCAGCATAGTTCAAAAGAGCTGACCCTCTTTTTATTTCATTGTAAAGAGAAACTTCTTCCAGATTTTGACTATTAGCATCTCAACATACTGCAGGTAGTCAACTCTAATTTTAAATTCCTAGTGCAGCGCTTTATAGAGTGAATATGGTTAGTTTCTTTTTTTCTTCACAATAAAAGTGATGGATCAGCAATGAAGCTGAATACCAGAGATTCAGGTGAAGAGGGGAAAATGTTGAAGCATTGTGTGAAGACAACCTATAGCTCTTTGCTGAAAGCCATCTCCAAACTGCACACAAACAGAGCTCCTATAGGTGATTTCTTTCTCTCAGACACATCAACATGCACGCACACACACACATTGTATCAGGGCAGGACAATGGTTTGTGCATGTATATCACGCCCTTAATGGCCTGTGGAACAGACTGGGGCGAGGAGACTCGGTCTCAACTCTATGAATAGCAAAGCAGATCCAGCTGGGACTGCCAGTCATCAACATAAATAACAGATTAACACTTTTCTCTTACAGATTAAACATTATCTTCCCTGGCGTGCTAAATAAATTGCTGCAATTCAGACTGCGCTCATTTAGGAATGAGCCCTGGGTGGAGCACAGCGGCTGCGAGTCATGTGTGCTGTTGAAAGCTCATAAAGGTACAATTGCTGAGCCAATAAACATTCCTGGATTAGCTTTCCTCCATATGCCTTGCAGTTATACTTCTGATCTCTGTTGCTTTGTGAAACAAATCGAATTACAAAGAGGCTTGCAGGCATCATACTCCTAAAAAGCTCGTTACCTAAAATGAAGTTATACGAGACATTGTTTACATTACCTTAATGTACCTTAATGGTCAGTCTGCTTGATTTGTCTAGCCAAGAGGCTCTGTGAAGGCAATTTAAGCTTCTCTACCTCGAGCAGCTTCGATGTCTGCTGTCTGGTTTTAGATTTAAACCTAGAAAAAACAAATCTTGTCGTGTTATGTGAAAGAGTTTCACAGATGTGTACCATTGGGTCAGCCAGCTTTATAATGCGCTACCTTCGGTGTTACAAATGGTAGAAAATAAATTGTTTCTCGACCTGTGAAGTAAAGCTGGTTTCTACGACGCAATGTGTAAGCGAAGCCAGCGGTGGCTGATGGCACACAGATCAGTATTACTCACTAGAGTAGACCACCACAGCTGAGGGAGCGATTCTGCCCCAGCGCTGTCTGTCAGCCCTGTGATATATGCTCGGAGAGAGAGCGAGGTTGTGAGGATGGGAGGGGAGGCAGGATTTGATGGGTACATGCTGCTTAAACAACGAATGGCCGCTGGGCTTGTGTGTGCGTGCGAGAGACTGTTCACAGAGAGCAAGAGCGAAAAACGTGTAGCCTTTGAGGGACTGACTTTTATTTGTGGCTAGATGTCACATTTCCAAGCGTCACACCGGTAGTTCTTTGTGTGCGCCCGGGGTTTTCAAGCCCACGTTTCTCTAAAATGCAAATGGACCTTTCTGCTTTTTTTTTTTTTGCCCAATAAAGAAAAGAATCAAGATCCGGTAGAGGCATTGTTTGTTTGTCCTCACACAATGACATTTCTGCTCATCTCTGGGCCCGCAGCAAGGTAGCAATTTAAATGTTAACATGGAACGGGTAGCCCTGGCAGGATACAAAAGTAGACATGGCATCTCTTAGACAGAAAGACCCATTCTTCCCCATGGGCTTTATATATTACTCCTACAGACCATCAAGCAAGAGTTGCTGCCACTGTCTGTGAATAAAGATTTTAAAGGCATCTGGGAAAATTGTTTGAGTAATCATAATTACATGATAGTTTTCCACTCGTGTATTAGCTCTAAAACTGTGAATTCTACAGGGAAAACGCCTTGTGCTTCTAATGATAATATGCCAATGACCACACTCAAATATTAGCAAAAAAAAAACAAAACAAAACATGGTATTATGTTTTAAAAGAAAAAAAGATATCTATTAAAGCTGGGGAAAGCAGTAGTTTTTAGTCATTAGGCAAGAAAACCATAATAACCATTCAGCATATTGTAATTCAAGTGGTGTGAGAGGAAACTAGACTTCTGCACCTCCTCTTAGCTCTGCAGAAAGAAAAACCAGCCCATGATGGGAGAGTTTGGCCAATCACACATCATTGCAGAGAGTTCCTATTGGCTGTTTTGCAAATGCAGGTGCATGTGCACATCCCCTCAGATGGTGAAAGCCTGATTCAATGGTGGAAAGTCTGATAATTTCCAATACCGCCTTTGCCTACAACGACATGCAGTACAAAACATGTCTGAACATGTTCAGGCTCCACATGGACCTTTGGGCTCATTATGTCTGATGCCATGGCGCCTATACCGGCGAGTGGCAAAGAGGCATGATGACAGACAGTGGGGAATAACTTCAGATGGGGGGCAGTGGTGTGTGTGGTGTACTAGCCTCTCACTCAGTGGCACCGCAGTGCCACATTTTAAAAATGTGCTCATATTCTTTTTTCCAACACTGACGTATTATCACCCCAAAAGGTCTTCACCTTTCAAGTTGTCACCTCACTTGTGTCGTGTTTTCCTTGGTTTCAGGATCAGTTGGTCTTCATATGTTCAAGCGTTCTAGCCATTTATTGTGCTTTGCTTTCTGGTTTTTGACTACTTCTTTGTTTTCTTGGACCTTGCCTGTTTTTTGGACTTTGCCTGTTCCTTGACAAATTCAGTTTGCTTCACTTTTACTAAATAAATCATTTTTCTGCACCAGCCTCTGTAGACTGCATTTGGGTCCTTATCCTTGTGCTCCTGGTTACCCTGCTTGAACTATGTTCACCAGCTAGATAACATTGCCTGTCTGAAATTTAATGCTGGGCAGGTAGTGTTTTCAGTAGGTGATTTGAGGTCGTTAGCCAACTGACCAAAATGCATCTTGCTAATCTGCCATCACCCCTCTCCATCCCCTAGCAGCAGAGAAAGTGCACAGGCACAGCGGTTGTTTAGTTGAATATGTTAGTCCTGATTCATTGATCTGTTATGTGACTGAGGTTTGTGCTAGTAAGAATCTATGGCCCTGACCATGGCTCTGAATCATCAGTAGCCTAACTGTGCTATTGATAAATCCATGATGCTATCTGTGGTGCTGAAGTAACAGACAGAATTTTAATTGCAACTTTATTTATGTATTATTTTAGGGGTGAGATGCAGACATAGTTTTTACTGTAAGATTAAAAATGAACTAATCACCATTTGAATGTATCACAGGCCAAACATTACACTCATCATAGTTGAGGGACTGAACCTAACAGTCAAACTAATTGGAAAAATAAAACAGTGCGCTGAAAGAAGTTCAAACGCTCAGTCGAGCTGAGCAGATTGCAAAGTTAGAAGACAATTATCTGTCTTCTTTTCTTTTCTTCTTCTTGTCTTCACATTTAAGTAGTCGTGATCCATTCATTATTTCAAAGTACTGATTGTAGATGCTTCAATGAGCATTCTAAAGCAGTTTGTAAGGTACATCAGTTCAAGTTGTCAAGGCAAAAATATTTGTGTTTCACTATTTGTTAATCCAACTAACAACATGAACTAACATGACCACTAGGGATGTAAAGACGAACCCATACATCAACACACCAAGTGAACGCTAACATTAGCGGCTAATGCTTCGTCCAACACACATAACTAACTAAATGTTACTTTTATTAGCAAAAACAGGCACCCATACAACATAATTGGAAATGCCAAATTCAGAGAGATGGCACTGACCCAGGAAAGGAGATAAACAAACCCAGTCAGCAGCATTGAAGTGAAAAAGTTAGCTATTGTTTAACTATTGTTAACTATTGTTTGTGTGGCAGAGGACGTGATTTTCTGGAGCTTTTCTGGGTCAAAATTTGACAAAAAGTCAAAAGATCAAATTCTACTTACAGCTGAATTGAATCATATTGAAGTGGCTTTGAATTACAATCAGTGTGTTGTTTTATTACAAATTCACGTGTATCATCTTTTGTATTGGATAGTCAAGTGTGTATCTGCATACATATTGAATCACCTGAGAGGGATACGCACACACCTCTACTGACCACTGATTAAACAGACTACAAATATGAGCATTATAAAGCACGCAAGGATGTTCTGTTACAATAAATAAGTGTGAACATTTGGTTATACTGAAAAGAATGTCTCTGATCACAGATTAATGCTCAATTTTGAGTTGATGCATTTCTTATGAGTAATTCTTTGTAACAGAAACAAATGTTTGATCAAATAAAAATGAGCAGAATGGAGTTTGTTTCTTCATGCTGAAAAGGATTTACTGTTAGATGAACTGTTTGAAAATGTTGGATGCCATTAAAATCTGTGACTTCCAAATTTCGTTTGGGACATCAAAGCAGAAAGGTGTGGAATTTAACTAAAACATAAAAATCTGACTTTATTTTTGACTTTTTGACTTTAAATTTGACTTTTTCCTCAGAAGTTTTTCACAACCCAGACAGGCTGTTTGAATGGATTGCTTTGATAGAACAAAATAACGTCACATGAAATACAATGTGTCCACACTCGAGTTTTTTCTTTCATTATCTTGTGTATTTCTATTCCTGTTATAAAGGAAAATGTTTAAACATGACAAGTAGCGTCACAATCACACCTTTCCTCTGAGTGATAACATAAGATCTGAACACAGACATTATACGCATCATTTCAGATTCAGTCTGGCTTACACTTATGGTTATCCTTATGCAGAAATGTAAACCAATATAGACAAACAAACATTATCTCAAACTTTAATGTTAATGTGTAAATTTATGCTGCATTCATGTGAGATAGTAACGGCCTCTGCTTGGTTACTTGCAACAGAGACTCCTAATTATTTAAGGGTTGACCTTTGTGTTACAGTTACTCATGATTATGTATATGATATAGCCATTATCACCACAGTAAAGTCGTACAACAGAAGTGATAAATAAACCTTAAATTATTAATGAGGTAACAGACAAGAACTTAATATGCTAACTAGCTGACATAATAGCATTCATTGTCAGTGTTGGACAAGTTACTTGCATACAATTAATTGTAACTACACCACTTTTTGAATGACTCAACAACAACATTACTCGTTGTGTCACTTTCATAGAGCCAACATACATTTATCATGATATAGTCATATAGATGACTTGCTCAGCAAACAGCCCTAAGTCTCATTTAACTCTGAACAAAACGTGATGAATGTAGTGGTTAATGTTAGCAAGCTAGCAAACAAATACATAAACAAGACAACAAGTTAGCAGGCACATTTCTTGTTATCAGGCGTGGCAATTGTCCTCTTTTGATAGAGGCTAACCACCTCCACAGACCTCCTGCATCAAGCCAGCTTCTCCAATAAACAGAGGGAGATATGAGCCCTCCATCAAACTCATGGAAATAAAAATAAAACAAACAACCAACTCTTTTTAGTGAAAACATATTTTTTTAGGTCTCTTAATATTTGCCACGTGTTATTGGTGTTTTTCTTTCTTTCTACTACTACTACTACTTAAATAGTAGTTAATGCTGACGAACACTCAAACTTAAGATCAAACTTAGCCAGCTGGAAGCCAATTACAAACTATGCATTTTGCCATTTAATTTGGAGGACTTGGCAAAAGTACATGCATCAATCCTCCCAAACATTCAACATCATTATTATTGTATGAGAATTCTTAATCTTTGCAAGGCACAGAGCCTTTTTGCAACAGACTCTATCATTCCATCAGTCATTTTGAGCTTCTGAACTTCTGGTTTACAGAAAGAGACAGATGCTCTAATTAGCTTGCTGTTCGCGTGTTTTCATCTGTAAATCTCTGCAGTGAAAAATGTTCTCGCTTGTTCTATCTTTTTAAATTGTAAAGTGATTTAAATTGTCTCAGATCTGTACATCTGTATTAAAGTAATAAAACATTTTTCACCTTCTCACCTGGTAAGGGGAAAAAACGGATGAAAAAGAAGCCTCAAATTAACTTCTACAGCCCGAGCTGTTGATGGGCATAGAAAGTGGCACTGCTGTAACCATACTAATTTCTGCACTGCCATGCAGTCCAGATGGCAAATCAGAGACCCCATAATAAAACATTAACTTTAACAACATCACTGCAAGCAGCTAAGAGCGACTGCACTACAACAGTTGGTACATTAACAGCGGTGAATCAAGTGAAGCAGTGTTGGTCTCAGAGTGGTCTTCAAACAGAGCGTTGTTTTAATGGGATCCTGGGGGCCTTACATATCAAGGCTGGGGGTCGTACAGGGAAACGCCTGTTTCTCTAGGAAATAATGAGGTCATTCGGTGTATAATGAGGCAGCGGATGTGGTGAGGGGGGGGGGGCGGGGGCAAGACACAAGGGATTTCAGGCTCTACTCAACATCAATTTGTGGAAACAGGTTCTGGATTGCAATTTCTTTCCCTGTGTTTTCTCTCTCCTGCTCCTGCTTCCCTCCGTCATCCTCCTACTGTCTTTAACACGCTGTAATTTTGTCGTGTCATCAGTACCAGCAGGGTGTGACAACCCGCTGCTTTTAATCATTCTCAATCAGGAGGGACTGTCTCTCTCTCCCTCCATCTCTATCGCCGTCTCTCACTCCCCCTTCTCTCTCTGCGGGAGACAGACAAAATGGAGAAGAATGAAACATGTGCGTAACCTTTTCAAGGACAGCAGTGAGGATGGGCTGTCCGGCTAGAAAGCACTTTAGGAAAAGAAAACCACTGGTGCGGTTAATACAGAAAAGAAGAAGAGAGGGAAAATAGATGAGGGGGGCCTGAAAGCCGACTATGATGACTTCTATATATAGCCACTGCAGCGCGTGGTGAAGGCCTGCACCGCTAAGACGGCATGCTCTTCCAGCTAAAGGGATTTCACACAGAATATGTGTGTGGAGAGAGAGAGAGAGAGAGAGAGAGAGTGTGTGTGTGTGTGTGTGTGTGTGTGTGTGTGTGTGTGTGTGTGTGTGTGTGTGTGTGTGTGTGTGTGTGCATGCATGTATCTGCATGTGTGCATGTGTTTATTAGGACCAGAGATTACACTGAGCACTGCTGCCGACAAGAGGAGAGGAAAAGAGGAGGAGGAGAAGGAGGAGAGAGCGAAGTAGCTGCAGGAGCTGTGGCGTCCTTAATTACAAAGCAAACAACCACAGGCCTTCTCCCTTACAGGATAAATGCTTATGTATTCCTCTGACGGGCTATTATTACAAAACTTTTGTACTCAGCAATTTCTAATAATTAAATGTTACAAGGACCCATTTTTCTTGCCAGGTTCAGATGGATTTTTGGGGGTTGTGTATTATTCAGCAAAGAAGACATCTTTTATTCTTCCAGGACTGGTTTGTTAGAGGAAACTAGGTTGCAAATTATCCCTATGATAAATGCGAAGTATAACAAATTCTGACTGTACTGGATGAGTAATGTGAGGAAGTTATATTGTATGAATGAAGAAAGTGTTAGGACGTTCATATTCAGGGAAAGTCAGGATCCAACATGTTTATTTCCTTCATGTTTATTCTTCAAGTTATGCAACAATCTATCTTTAGCCAGAGAACATAGAGTAAAAAATAGATTTCAAGTAAGTAATCCAAATTCAAACCCACACTTGATCATTTCTCTCAGATGTTTTTTTGATTTCATGTTTACTATTTCCTTCTGGCTGCTTCAGCATATGCCATAATATTAGACATTTTTCATTAACGTTTGCCAACTCCCTCAGACACATTCACCTATTCTGGAACAAAGATGTCTAATTCAGACAGCAAATTTCTGAATTTTTTTGTTTTTTTCCAGAAACAGCAGGATATAACCTAAACTCAAACTAAACTAAAAATCTGTTTCACTGATCAAAACAAAACTTTCAATTAAGCAGACACAGCATCTGTCTTCTGTTAATCACTCGCACTGATGAAAAGTACCTGAGAATGTATGCACCAGTCTGGGACTGTCTCATTTTTCTAATTAATCACATATCAGATCTACATACAGTGAAAAGTAATAATCACAACTAAGCTGACAGATGGACTGAAGCAAGATGCTTCTGCCAGATATAGCCTGTAAAATGAGAAATTAATTCTAGGTCAACTTAAAACTGACTCTCCAGCTTGCGAAGAGGCTAAAATAATATTTAGACATTACTAAAATTGTTTTACTTTAGAAAGTAAAAGTAAAAAAGAAAGAAAGAAAGTAACTAAGGAGAAAATAGCAAATGTAAGAAAAGGCACTGGGGAAAATTCTATAGTGATGTCAAATAATAAGAGAGTGCAGGAGGGAAATGAGCTAAAACCAGAGTTGCCCTTTAACCAACAATTATCCGACACTTGCAGTTTTTAAATAACTACAACAGCCCATAACCCACTTTAGACACTTCCTGGTCTACACACAGCTGTGAGTTTGTGCATGTGCGTGTGTCTATTTGTGTGAAAGCATTTCTTTTGTGGAGGGTCAGGCAGTAATATACAGTTATTGTGAAGGCAGTATTTGACAACAGAGCACTGAACTTCTACCGAATCTGCTGATGCAGCTCAGAAACGCCAAACACGGCACAGAGCTTTCTGAGCTTTCAACTTTCCATGAAGTGAAAAGATCAACTTACTGTGAGGGAATTATTTTTATTCTAGCATGCCACATATAGAGGCCTAAGGTTACTGTAGGGACAGTGTTAAATCTTAGATTGTTAGGGGACACACAGCTGTAGCAGCTGTATGTTTGTGTTAGGAAAGCAGACGCCACTCTGATCATTAATATAACTGAGGTCAGAGGATAGGGCTGTGTCATTCCCTACACACAACGGATAGGTAAATAATATACAAGCCTCTACAGAGTCAGATAACAATGTCAGACCACTAGATGTAAACATGTCTCCTTGTTTGTAGACTAATGACCAATTAGAAAATACCTTATACTGTAGATGCATTGTGTAAGACCATTAATGTACAGAGAGTACTTATGGCAATATTCTGAGGACACATAGACGACCCAGAAAGGACAGCTTCTCCAGAGTTGAGTATATCGATAAATCCTCCATTATATTTAATCAATCTTCAATAAACCTTTCAACATAAGACATCTTGGTTGGACTCCTGTGTATTTTCTCTCGACTGAATTGACCATTGATGAAAAGAATCAACATTTAGTTAGTCAGTGTCAATTTTAGCACAAACTGAACAACTTAAATGAGCCTCCACAAAGGGGAGACAGTGCCGCGGTTATTTACAATGCAACAAATAGAGAATGTTGTATGCGCATGCTAACCAACGGGCGAAAAATTTGGGGCGCTCGGGCTGGACAGCTCGTACTCCCCTTGTCTCATTTTAATGAGAAAAAACGTCTCCATTAGCTCCCATGGAGACCATGAGTGGCGATGGAGGTAAATAAAAGACTCCTGATTGTGAAATAATGAGTACGCTAGTTGCTGCTTGGCAGCCGGCTGCTGCTGTCAGCAGGTTTTGAATCACTGTGAAAAGCAGTGGAACGGGGGAATAATGAGAGCTATTAAAACTGCTATAAAGATTACCAACATACCCACCTTCCAAACACTTGATGAAAAGAGATTGGCAGATAGGAGAGACATCCACTTGACATATTAGTTCATTATGCTCAGAGATGATATCATTAGAGCATTAACGAGGTTATATTCTCGAGGCTCACACCCACAGAGGTGAATGACAAGGAGCCATAGTCTTAAAGTAAGCTTTAAATGCCCACACAAGTACAAAATGATTTGTGTGATTTCAGTTTCTGTGAGTGACAACTTGCTATTTTGAATCACTGCATCAGTGTGCAAACATACATGCACGCACTCGCAAACAACAAATCAATAACTTACCCAAGTTGACCTGAGTTTGCTTGGTTGCCATCAATGTAACTCATTTACATTTTAACAGTTGAGGCTAGTTTTTCCACCACAGCCTACTGTATAATTCATGACTTGTCAGAGGTTTGGAAAAACATCAACAGGATACATGATACCATCACCAGAACCACCAGAATGCTTTAATTTGAACACTTCTGTGTATCTTTCATTGTGAATCGATTTGGTTTAAACATGCGTGCAGGAATGTATTTTCATCAGGTGGGGCTGCCCTGGATACGTGCATGTGTGTGACAGCTTACACACGGCCATATTATAAACAACTGACAGTTTGGTAGTGAATTTTCTACAGTTAAATTTGCAGCATCTGTAGCATAGTAACCTGACCACACAGCTGGTTACGATAGCCCACACATGAAACATGACGCAGTACAGTACCAAAAAATGCAAACTTTATTACCGTTGTAATGTTAATACCGTTGTATGTTTTGTACAAAACTATACTCATTGCATGAGGTACATTTAAAGCTTCAGCCTGCGTGACAGTAAAAACAGCTTTGGCATCGTCCTTAGTGCTGAATATTTCCTGACAGTCATTTCAATAAAAAGTCCAGGCAAGAAACTCTCAAAAAAAACATCCTTCAAAACTTTGAGGATTATTCTGTAAATGCAATCCATTGTTTGAATAGAGGGAATCATTTCAAATATGAAAAATAAATAAATAAATAAAGAAAGACAAGATAGCTGTATAAAAACCTTCTGCAGCTACCACTTGAAGTTACTACAAGGGGGACTGCAGCCCCCGCAGCCTCCCATTTCCCGTGCTAATGGGTGTAAATGCATGATAAATCAATGATATGCATTCACTCTACAAGAACTGGCTCACTACAAATCTAAAAGGATTTGGAGCCTTATTCAAGGACACTTCAGTCACTCATCTGCCTAACAAGACAAGGTCTCAAACCCAGCATCTCTAGTTAAAGGTTAGTCTTCTGGCTCATTATGCCATCTAGAGAGCCACTGTGCAAATATATACGTGTTTTTGGCTGTACGTACATGTGTTTGGAATTTGGACAAGACATATTTCACTGAGGTTGCAAAGTACTAGCCTTTAGTCTATGCTGGCACACAGCTTAGATATGAATGCCAAAGACTTGTGTTTATATTTTTTGCAGAGCTGCAAATGTCAATTCATTGGCGATGAGAGGTTTGAGGGTGACAGGAATGCACAAATCTGGAAGAGGCGCTGCTATCTGTACCTTTGATTGAAAGGCGTGTTGGGAAATAAAAGAATATTAAAGGCACTGAAAATGTTTTCAATCAGCTACGTAAGTAATTGTATCTGACAAGGACAGACTCCTGCCAAAGTTAGCACACCTCAGTATATTTCACATGAGAGATTTCTATAGTTCTGTTTTGTGGGGTTGCTTGTGCTGCCAACCAAATGTGATCAAAGCACACCTACACTCTCCTGACGAAGTTTGTAGCTGCTAGCGAAGTGACTCTTCGGATTGGAAATGTAGGTCTGTTTGGCTGTTTGTCGGTCCAGACTAAAATATCTCAACTATTGGATGGATTGCAATGACGTTTGGTAAAGATATCCATGGTTCCCAGAAGGAGACTCCTATTAACTTTGGTGATTCCCTGGCTTAAATATTCCTCTATCACCAGCAGAAGAATTTCACTTAGGCAGTTTAATATATCAATTTCTACATTGGTCATCACATTTTGTACAGACATTCAAGGCTCCCAGACGATGGATTCTAATAATCAAATGATCACTGACTTACTTCAGCACTACTATGAGACACTTGTGGTTTTAAATGTATCAAAAAACTTTCGACTATTAGACCAATAAAATAAACAACAAAATAATTTCAATTCATCCTCTCTCTCATTAATATCCAACCGATATTTGGTTGGATATTAATGCTCCCCACAGGATGAAGTGAAATTATTTTGTGATCCCTCGGGCTAATATACAGGCTATTCCAAGATGATGAAACCTGCTAAACATCAGCATGTTAGTATTGTCATTGTGAGCATGTTAGCGCAAAGCCCTTTTAGCTGCTAGTATGGCTGTAGCCAAATATTATCCAAGAATGTATGTTTGGTTGAAAATGACAACATATGGAATTTTCTATCCTCAGGGTCATGCATGGGCCTTGAGGTCATAGACAGTGACAGCACTAAATCATATCAGAGAAGACGCTTCTCTCTTTGGTATGCAAGGCCGCTGTTTGGATTGCAGGAGGAGAGCAGGTGCCAGCCTATCTCAACGTTACCTGATGACCAGGGTCGAAGAAACTGAATGTTGGCCTCCTAGACATAATAGATAGCTTGCCGTTGACGTTCCATTAACATAAACAGACAACAGTGGCCCCAGATTAGAATGTGCTGAAGGTGAACACTAACTAGGTAAATGGTAAATAGTATTTGTGGCGTCATCTGTAAGGGTTTGAAGTCTGACCACCAGCATGAGTTGGGCAGAATAGAGGTTGACTCATATGCATACAAGATTGTATGTGAGAATGTCTCTAATTCTCCTTGATCAAGCTTCAATAAATATTACAGCATAAGACATCAGAGGCTCCTGAACACTTTCTTCCCTCCTGACCTGGTGCCATTGATTTCAGCAATTTCTCCACAAGAAATATAACATAATTTGTCTATGAACATTTATATTGATAGTGTTCAATTAAGGTATAGTAGTAGTGTAGTATAGGTTTAGACCTTAGAATTAGGTTAAGATTATGGTTATAGTAGATATGAGGTAAAGAGAGAGTTAAAATGAGGGGTTGGGTAATGAATCTACAGTTGAAAAGTCCTTACAGGTGTAAAAGTGTTTAAAAGTACAACTCACTGCTTTCATTTGGTACATGCAATGGTGTGTGTGTGTGTGTGTGTGTGTGTGTGTCAGATCTGTGCTGTGTGTGGAGTTCACAGGCGCCAGACCAGAGTTATTGAGAGCAGTTAATGAGAGAGTTGGCAGAGTTATTAGCTGATCGCTGTAAGTCAGTGATCTGTGTGAGAGAGGATTAGGTTCCACACGTCTTGTGCAACCTTACTGGAGCCAGGAGCTCAGTCTCAGGGAAGCTCATTAGATTTAAATATGGCTGTCTAGAGCAAATACAAGACAAGACGGATGTAAACTGCTGTCATGATGATGGTGCAACAGAGACGGTCAAGCGTGAGTGTGTTTGTGAGAGCAGCGTGTTTCTTTGTGGTGTGCATTAAAATAAAACATATAGACAAGCTTTGTCTAATTACTGCTTTACATTACATTTTTTACATTATGATTATGTACTGCAACAAGATGGCATATTTACACATGTAGAAGCGCATAAACCAAGTCTGGCGGGCAAACTGCTCCGCTTCTGAAACCCTCCCAGTGGGGTTTGAAGTCACGTGCAAAGACGGACCAAAGCAGCGTTGCGGCCGGGACATGACAGAGACATGCCTGGTGAGGTTTTGGGGTAAGCATGGTGACATTAGCAGGACAAAGTGCAGAGTGTACTGACAGAGCCACTAGAATGGATGTAGACTCTTAGTCTTGTTAGTGTTTGGAATTTTATGATATAGCACAATCATGGGAGGGTTCACCTTGCCCCTCTATGGCCGTGCAGTTGCTTCACATTGTTTTATTCACTGTGACAGAGAGAGATGAAAGCAGTGCGTAGAGGGTTTACAGTGGAGATAAGTTTGCTAAATGTGTGTACTGAAAAGGAGCAGATAGTCTTTCTTCAACTTGCTTAATGTTGTCTGCATTATCAACAATCTCCACCAGCATCATTAACTAGCAGGAGAACATGCAAGCAGCACAAATCTTTAGATTTATGTGGTATCTTCATAGCTGTGAACAGTTTGTAGTTATTTCTGACAAGGTGGATGTAGCCTATAGGCTAGGAATGCTACGTGCGCAGGCTACATATCTATGTCGTAACCTCTTTAACACACTTTCAATTAAATAAACCTTGTTGTGGTTCCCTCAGTCCAATGTTAACAGATGTAGGCTCTTCTAACAAATCTCTTAGAGAGGTTGAGTGTTTGTTCAAGGTGTTCTGTTTATCACTCAAGTGCCAATCAATCGAGCAGATCCATGGTCAGTCAGTAATGGAGTTTGGTGAGGAAAATTGAATCCTAGACTACAACACTGAAAGGACAAGAGTCATTGTTCCCAGGTTCAGAGGTCAAGGGAGACTGTTTTCTTCTTACACAAGTCCATGTGTTCTCTCACACTAAGGCTTGCTCCCACTAAAGTCAGAATACAAAACTAAATGGCACTCTGAGATAGACATGTCCTGCAGTGAGTGGTTATTATATAAAATCGTGGCCTTCTCCTTGGCATTATGTAACACAGCGGTGAATCAGGGAAATGATGACAAACACACAATGCCGGGGACAGTGGTCTTGCTGTAAGCTGCTTCTCTCTGCGACTCTTTGTAACTGTTTCTCTCTTGCTCTCTTTCTCCCACACAGTGTCTCCCCTTCTGATCCCTTTTTCTCTTTCTGCCAAGTCTCTACTGCTTCTTTTTTCTCTGTCACTTCCTCTGCTCTTCTCCCTATGTCTATGTTATTCCCCCCTTTATTGTTCTATAGTTTGTCAGTGTGACCTTGCAAGTTTTAGTTTAATTTCAGCATGTGCACTTTCAATATTGGCAAGTGACTCTTTCAACACAACAAGACTTAAAGTAGAAGGCAATTAAGCATTTACTTTATTTATTTATTTGCTTTTATTTGCTCTTTTGTCCCATCATTTGCCTCGTGTATGGTCACAGTGTAAGCTGGATGGTCAAAGTAGCGCCATGGGTGCTTTCCAAGTGTCTTAGAAAAATGAAGCCTACCCATGATTTGATTTCATTTATGTTTGCTGCAAGCATAATGAACAGCTTCACTGAACAATCTGTCACTGGCTAGCAACAGAGGCTTGTGAACTCATGCATTATGATGTCTGAATGTGGAAATTGTTATTTATCTATCTATTTCTGAACACAAAGTTCTCCTCGGCTGTCCTGTGGACTACAGTCACAGAGACACAGATCATGAATGAAACACAGAAAGACTAGACATGCATGTGTTGCGTCCTCAAGTGTTATGATTTATAATAATAAAAGGTGCACTCATATCTGTGTGTGTAACGCTGAATATGTTTGCTTGTGTATTTTGAGTGAATCTTTCCTGCTTTTAGTGAGAGCAGTTACCTTCCAGAGGAGGATGGGCAGTCTGATAGATGTAACCTTCTGCCAGCTCTTTCTTTTTTTATATACTGGAACCAGTGACCCATGTAAGAACGCAGTGCCAGCCACCACACTCCTTGGCCATCTTTTTACTTTGTGTACCATGTGTAAAGTGTCTTTTATTCCCTTTCCCCCTGCCACGACTCTCTCCATCCTCCACCCCATCCAAGTGAACCAATCAAGACGGAGCGAGATAATGAATTACATAACGACAGAATCTGTATAATCACCTCCCTGTCTGCCTCCGTGCCCATGGCTACGGGGACAATTGAAAATAAAGTGGAAGATGGGACAAGATGGGAGAGGAAACGCATGAGCGAGGGGTGGAGAATTTGGAGAACTTGGAGAATGTGTGAGAGTAGAAAAGGAACAAACAGCAAAAGCGAGAGAAAATAAGAAAATGAGGAATTTGACATTTAAAATGTCTTTATTGAGTCGTTTAAAGTTCATCTGGCACGCAGATGATCTAGACTAAAAATACAGTCCACACACACCAGATAATTAAACAACATGGCATCTCAAATAACCCCTTTATACTCAACATTGTATGAGGGAGTTAAGAGCCAGATTTGCTTGAGTACGGAGAACGTTGTTCTCTCTGGAGTAAGGAAGTGAAAACATGGTAAGTGTAATAGTTAAGTAAAAAAAAAAGACTATACAGAATGCCAAATGGGTCAAAATGGACAGTTTGGTTTAGTTTGTGGGTTGAAATGTTTCTCAAAAGCACCAGATCCCAAGCCCCAGCCTCTTTTGTGGGCATAGTGGACTTCATATAGCAGATCACTCCCTTGGAGGCTGGAGGTGACTCCGCCACTTAATCTCACTGTCTTTGCTGGTTGTGTTAACATCGACTGAGTTGACACCGAGGTCATACAGTAACTTCCTCCCAATTTTGGATATATTGTGTGGCTCAAGTCCTTGAGGGAAAAAAAAAAGAGAAATGTACTCTCCTGCTCTCTAAACTTCTATAGTCTTTGGAGAGTCTGGGGTCAGGTAACATCACCTCCAATATCTTTTCAGTGCTGTATATCTGTGTGGAGAGGTATTACACTGAAGACCCAAGGGCAGCAAATAAATGGCACGACACTTCCCACCGCCAGCTCTTGCTAGTCGCTTTGGACGTGTCAATGCTCACAAGCTAGCAAGTAGTTTGCTAGTTAGCAAGCCATATGTAAATAAGCAACCTGTGGCATTGCATGCACGTCCTTTAGAGGATGAGCAGGGGCAAATATCTTCACCGTTATGGACCTCAGGTGTCAAAAATTTTGTCATGTGGTTTCAAATATCTTCCAACAAATCTTTATCCAAACTTAGGAAGTAACTTCGAGTGGTGTCACCTCTTTTTCTTACCAAACCAGAAAGTTATTAAATTAAAGTCCTCCTTCATGTTCGCCAAAGCCATTCATTTAATTTCCTTTAAGTGGCCGAGGACTGAAAAGATTCTCAGACCAGCATGTTAGACATGCATGGAATTAGAAAATTAAACTAGTGCTGCCAATTTAGCTTCCAGGGCAAACAGTGAAACAGATTATTTTAAATGAGAGTCAATGCTAACTACCTCCTCTATGTTCTGGAGAAAAGGACTGGGAGGATATGACTGTTGCTACTTGCCAAAATGAATGCTGCCAGGATTTTAGTGCTAAAATCTGCCCAGTGTCCACCCCAGCTGTGGCTGTATCCAGGCCCAGTGCCGAAGGCATCAAAACCAGTAAATGTTTAAACAAAGGCCTGTGTGAATGTTCTTGGAATTACTGGCAGAATAAGCCTTTGGGCTTGGGTTTAATCCCTGATGTATACACTGAATTAATGATTTGAAAGGATGGGTTAGTGCAATACTTTGTGGTTCCGGATGTCATGCCTTGCCAGACTTTTAACACCAAAAGTGCAAGTTCAACACAGAGCAACAAGGGCATTATTTCCAATGAAGAGGGCTATAGTGGCAAGCACTAGTTTGAACTTTGACGCCAAATATTTTGAACTCCACAACACACATCCAGTGGGATTCTAACACTGACAAGAGGCAGAAGTTATGACAGTGGCCATTTTACTGTGGAGAATAATGTTGAAGTCTGAGTTTTTTGTAACTCTCCACTCCTACTTAAATCTCTCATGGCCAAAGATATCAGAAAGGATGGGGATATGAAGTTAGGAATTTAATATTGTGATATTTATTTTACGCTGTAGTCCACAGCATGTGAGCTTGCTGCCTTTATCAAATGTTCAAAGGGTAAATAGTGCTGTGAAGAACAACACAAGGGGTTGCTTTGGTGTTGAGTCAAGCACCAGCGAGACAATAAAATATAAACGAGAGAGGCTGGTTTGAGTAATACATCCATTAGTTTGACACCAAAACACTGAACAGCAGTTAATAATGCTGTGAGACCGGATTTTACAACTCTGGAGTTATTATGCCAGGTAACAGCAGAAATACAGCATACACAGCATACAGCGTGTGTGCTTGCAGGTATCTGATTGGCCACTGTGTTGGCCTTGCTACATAATGGTACAAAAAAAAACTTGTGAGCCAAGTTCAACTTTTTTACAGGACGACCCTGCATTTTATTTATTTCTTTGCCACCCCCACTCTGTCAAAGCAGCAGTCCCATTGTAATGAATGAGGGGACTGCATTTTTTTTCAAGCAGTGTTGTTGTCTAAGTCTGTCAGCCTCAACTTGAACTTGATGGACTGTGGAACAACATTTCTTTCTGCTCACCGGCATAGTAAGCCAGGCTGCTTCTGATTTAGAGGACAAATTAATGATACTCTACTGCTCAGCAGTGAGAATATTGCCTAAAGGTACTTTTGAAGAAGCTTGTAATACAATAGGTAAGAAAAAAAACAGTCAAGCTAAGCCTTTAATATCATTTTATGAGTAACTGTTTGATGTCCTGTGTTTTATATCAAACCTGTGATGAAAGACATTTGCACATCTGACTGTACTGCCTGACTGAAGCTGTGGTCCATGATGTGATCTAGAGCGGTATTAAAAACAGAAGGAAAAAAAAGAGAAAGACTGCAAGATGAGGGAAAGAAGGAAGGAAATGAAAGCAGGATAGAGTGAAAGAAAGAAGGAGATGAAGTATGAACCTGAGGAATGAAAGCATCGTCAGGCGGGAAAAGGGGAGTAAGATAAAGGAGAAGGACGGAAATGAAAAGGGTTTCGTGAAAGTACAAGGGAGATGGAGTGTGAATATAAAAGAGGAAAACATCACTGAGAGGTGCAGGCTAGGGGAAAAGTGAAGGATGTGTAAAGACAGAGACTGAGACGTAGAGGACGGGAGATGGAGACACAGGGAGGGCTGCATTAGTGGCTTCAGTCCACAGTCAGTGAAGTGTGGACGGGTTCAATAAAAGCTGCGTACTGTAGATGCCAGTGAAGGCTCGGGCTGGACAGAAAATCTTGACATTGACTGGGTGACATCAGACTTTAAGCTTGTGTAAAGGTGTCTGTGATATTGCTTCGGCTTGACTGCCTCTGACGGCAAATGCAAGAGAATACATTCAGAATAGCAATTAGCTGCTTGATGTACAGTTTTATGTGGTGTTAAATCTCCGAGTTTTTCAGGTGTTATTTCTCCCTGCATTCACCATAATTTACTCAAGGACTGTCACACAGTGCAAACCAGCTGCCAGTGTCATAATTGAGAACATTCAGCAGGGTATGGCATAATATACTTTAATATATGTATATTTTTTCCTGCTTACAGTGACTCTATCAGTTAGTCGTGCATGTATGACACAGAGCAAAAATGCCATCCAATTTCCTTTTTAGACGGGAAAAGGCACCTCACTATCAAACATCTCTCTGAGCTTGTCAAAACAGATTGCTCTGACACACCAGTTTGACACAAGCAAGGGCATCCACCACTCCTCAGAGAGGTTCGGTAGAAGATACAGAGACGTAGAGACAGACAACGCTCATAAACCCTCCATTCACTGACAAACCCGATACCCCATAGGAGTAGATGCTGACAAATTGACATATAACTGTACTGTATCTGACGGTATTTCTCATTTTCTGATGCAATAAACCCTCATACAGTACACACGCCAGACAGCAGAGATAACACACAGTTTCTGACATCCGCGCTCTTGTGATGGGTGTAAGTCAGTTAGAAAAATTAGGTACACTTGCACATGTGCACACACACACACACACACAAACAGGGACACATCCTTGTACACCTCATTCTGCCTATGTCATCAAATGTGGTGTTAAATTTGCGCTCGGAGCAAGAATACACTCTACCTGTCACCATGGCAGCTGCGTGGGGTGATTGCAATCACACAATCAGCAGAGGCTCATGGGAAATAAGCTTGAAAGAAAGAGCTCTCCAGAGTAACAGAAAAGACAGACAGAGGAAGAGAGACAGAAAGATTGAGGAAGACAGATGGAGTGAGAGAGAACAGAGCTGAACGTAGACAATGAATCAGAGTAACCTTTCATCTGCAGCGATTTAAATAAATATATATAAAAAGTATTTGACTTTCCTGTTTGCCGCTCATCTGAATTTGAAAGCCACTTCCTCCTGGCAGGGAGAAAATACATGTATTGAGTAGCATGAATTATCAAACAACAAGAGGACTAAATTAAGAATGATGCATCTAATGATGCAGTTGCATAATGCAAATCCTAATGACAGCAATGCTGTACAAGAACTGGATTTACTGGGGCTGTAATGGTTCATGTATTCGCGCCAAACCGTCACGGCCCATGCAGACTGCAGACACTGTAAATTAATGCATGTAATGCAGAACGAAAGTACACAAGAACAAGTTTTGCCCAAAAACTTTTAGCCACACTCCATTTGTAATATGAGATGAACTTAGCACAAGAAAGCTGATTGGCGTCGAAGTCAGTCACACTATGGCGAGCACAAATCAACCACTGGAGCTCAAGACTCGTCAGCAACAGAGGGAAAATTGTGGGTAAGACAAGGATGGTGTGTCAGCATCGCTCCACCGTTGAGAGTGTTTAAATGGAAAGACATCAAAGATGCTAACACAAATGCATCCTTATGAATTTGATTATTTTTTTAACAACAGACTCCTAAACCCGTATGAACTGTGACTTCTGTGTGACTTCACAACATTCACTTAAGAGAGCCGAAGTGAAACCACAACTTCTGGGTTCAAGAAGTAAGTAAACCTCAGTGACATTTGTGACAGCTCTAATGACTGAAAAATTAAGCCTTGCAGCAAAGCCTTTCTCAACAGCATGTCCTGTGGCTCACTTCACGTCTAGAAAACCCAAACCATCACAGGCTTGACAAAAGGCGAGTCGGGGAGCTACAAATTCACTTGTCTGTAATACAGCAGGACAGAAAGGACTTAACAGTTTGGACATTTTTAGACAGCAAGATTGCACCTAAAGTATTGGGAAAAAGACCATAGAAGAGAGCGTTAGAAATGTTTTACAGATACAGATGAAAGCAAGTCACAAAAACGTGCTTGCCAGTGCTGCGGGGACGGTAACCATGGGAGCTATAGTTTCTTGTACGCTCCCAAAGTAATAACTGTTTAACTTTGTTAAAATACCAATGGTTTTAATTAAAAAGTAATAAAAACCCTCCCAACTCTTTCGGCCTGTGACTGTGACTGTGACTGTGACTGTTTTGGAGCTGTTAGCAGTGAAGATAGATTTGTCCTAACTTTTCTTTCCTTCTTTCCTGTCCCATATATCAACTAACAGCTCCCCAGAATTATCTTTAACAGCTTAAAGAGAGTGCGAGTGAATATTTGATAGAGGTCCAAATGAATGATCATGATCTTACATAACTGCAACTGTTTGCTTACAAATGAGCTACATCAACTTGAAAGATGATATGTCAGTGTTGTGTTCACACATTTCAGCTTCCCACAAGTACAGGAGTATTTATACATTGTTGTGTTGGTGCTTTTACTTGAGTAAAGGTTCTATATCAGGAAGCATGTAAACCACAACAGGAATTAAAATTAAAAGCTAAGAAGTGGCAGTCTACTTGTTAATGAACATAAAAATGTCTCGCTAAAAAAAGACCAAAATCTCTGGAGGCCTGTTCTTTAAAAGCATCCAGTCTGCGGTGCCCCTGGGTGTGTGTAGTTTGTTCCGCCAGCAGAAGGAAGAGCGGCAGCAGAGTTCCCTTTGGTGCAGAGCTTCGTCCTGGGGGGCTTGGAGGTGCAGGCTATTGCTTGACCCTCCAGTGGAGGATTGTGGGATAATAGGCTCTCTGAGTTATCGGGCGGGATGTTTTTTTGTAGACTGTAAAGGCGGCAGAGAGGTTTTAAATTCAGTCCTGGAGGAGGCAAACTCCCACCTGACCCAATCTTTTACAATTCCATGATGTAACACTCCTACTTATGCCCTAAGCTCGTATTTCTCTTCTTCTTTGCTCCCTCTTTTGTATATATCTCCCTCTATCCCACCCACTCTGTCTGCCTCTCTCGTACATTAGCCCTCCGTGGGAATAAACTGAATGACTGAACCTGACTGTTTGAGTGAGTCTACTGTTCAGCTCATTCCCCCTCCATATCACTCCACATTAGCCTCATTGCATTTCCTCTCCCTTCCTTCCCCTCTCAACGTCAAATTAGCCTTTACCCCCTGGAGCTGTTGCGAAACACGACAACACGATTCACCTCTTCACCCTCCCTGTCATTCGCCTCATTCCCATAAGCCCTATGTGTCCCCGCCTCACCTTTTGCAACCCTGCCCTCCACCTCTCCCATCTCTCAGATCTGTCTCTCTCTGTCTCCAGCAGCTACCTCCAGCTGCACAAGAGAGGAAGAGAGTGAGCCATATTTAGCATAAGCTGTGGAAAATGAAAATGCTCTGTTGGAAGATGCCATCGCTGTGTGTTAGTGGGTGAAGTTTCACACTGGGGCCTGGGGTGTGTGTTCTCGTAACTACGCGTCTCAAACCGTCCAGATGCTCCACGGGGAGATGAAAGAGCAAGCATAGCAGTTTCACAGCACCGCTATTACTTCACGCTTCACGAGAGGAGGATGAAGAGGAAGGAGGAAGGGGAACTAGTAACACATAGCGCCTTTAGAGAAATGGAAACCACAACAATGCTGTAGATCAGCAGGGAGAAACAGCCAGCGAGTACGCCTCTTTGTGATCATAAGTCTTTCCATGTCCTACCTTGTTAGCAACTCCAAGGAATCCTGGACATGTCTTAGTAATTTATCCCATAAAATTAAATAAGTGGGTCTGGTTTGACAGAAGGTGATCCGCTCTCTCACCCTGAGAGCAGTATAGGATTATGCCTCTTGGTGACTGACTGTCAGTCAGCTTCTGTCAGCCACAGCATAGTCAATAGAAGTGCAAGCAGGGTGGAAATATTATTGCCCCTGGCATGCTTTTCCTAGCTCTGCAGTGCACCCAGGTTATCATTGCTCACTAAAAAAACGATAAAGATAATCTCCAGCACTGTGAATATTGGGGAGGAACATCGAGGCCAAAAAAAAACAAAAACAGAAAAACAGTCAATTCCAGAGAGTTAATTAGGGTTTGGATGACTGGCTGCAGAGGGTGTGGATGAGCAATGTGCTGCTCACCGATAAAGACGATTGGCTCTATTTATTGTTGTTTTCTCACCCCTTTTTCCTGCCCCAAAAGAAAAAAAACATTGTTCTCAGGCTCGGACAGTTAATGATTGCTGATTGCCTGATTGTTTCATTAATCCGATTACTGGCCAAACTGTCTCAGTTTGGATACAGGACATTACGGGAAAGAGATGCATGTTATCTCACTGAGGCAATGTTTATTGTACATGCACGTTTCAAATTTGCATATAAAATAGATGCATTTTACAAAACAAAACCTCAAAATAGTTTATTAGAACTATAAAACAACATTAATTCTTTGGGGATCTTCACAGGTTTTTGAGCTTTGTAGTCTGGCAGTTTGTAGTCTGTCAAACCACAATCAAAGGTCAGAAAACTGACACAGTGGTACTGTTACTGAAAATAAATACAATTCTGATGCTAGCACTGCACTTATTGCCTGCAAAGATTAAATGTTTTTAATGTAGACAGAAAACATAAAGTCTTTATGACCGTTTATGAACGGAACAAGCAGAATACTTAATACTTTATACAGAACCCCAAAGCTCAGCATGGGATACAAGGAAACCATATGATTCAGCAACAAAGTCTGATGGTGGTTTGGGTTAATATAAAGTGCTCTGTCAAAGATAGGCAAACGTTGCGGTTTGGGTTAAATTTATTACTTCATCTTTGTGGTTACAATAATAACCATGTGGCTAAGGTTGGGGAACAATCTCGGTCAGAAAAAAATGAAACAGTAAATAAGCAGCTGTGTTAAAGGTGTTAAAGTTCCAGTGTGTAGGATGATTCTTTGAGGTCTTTGTCACCTCAGCTTAAACATATGTTGTTTGTTTACTGAGAGAATGCCGTCATATGCGAGGTAACCAGTACACCATCACCACTTTCATCATTCATTCAGCGGTATATGATATCTGTGTTAGACTTGGTCCCCTACCACCCCTTGAATTAGCAAGTTTCAGATTTTTGTTGTCTGAACATAAATCTTTGGTTTGTTATGCATTAAAAGTTTGTGTCTCCTACTTTATCTTGAAAGCTGTTTTTTATGTATTAAAAGTATGTGCCTTCTTCTTTATTTTTAAAGTTTCTTTTATTTCCCTCGAGGGGCAAAATAAAGTCAAACTGAAGTAAATTGAATTGAAGTGGCACTGCTCCAGAGTGCATATTCATCCTTCACACTGAACCTCCAGCACATCACCAATCAACACCGGTAACCATCCACTCAAAGTCTTCACCATCTTTTTCATATCTGTAGAAAATGTTTAGAAGAACTTGACCGAATCATAAAATAGCAATCAGTCACAGCAGCAACCAAAAGAAAGGATGGAAATACAACAAGGTAGTAGTAATCTATAATTCTGAATAAAAACAGTTGGATCTGTTTTTAAAAGCACTAGCGTAAAACACCCAGAACAAACAAATGTAAAGCACAGTCAACTCCTCTTCACATCAAGCTTGTTCTTGACATTTAAATCCCCCTGTGGCTTAGCGGGTCTACAGGTCTTTGTCATTTCAAGTGATGTTTCTATTGACTCTCCATTCACACTGCAACTAGCCTTCTCACTGGAGCTCTAATCAATGGACGCTAATGCCTCTATTATAATCCATGCTCTCAAATTAAGGTTGCATTGATCAACAGGCCTTGGGTTGCTACAGTGTTGGGGCTGTGTGAGAGACTGGTGGGAAATTTCTGTTTAAAGCAAACAGAAACTCAGAAAGGCAGTGAGAGAGGGTGACGTGACTGTAATACAAGAACCAAGCGTGTGTTTTTTTTGTTTTTTTCAAACGCAATCTTTAATTTGTAGTCTTTCCCCGAGGTTTTTAAGTATGCATTGTTGCTATCGGTTTAGAGAGGCTGAGAAAATGCATCATGCGTGTCGATCAAAGGTGTGTTGGATTTTAAATACCGCTGAGCTTTGGGGCTCTCAGTGAAGAAATTGCTGCAGGTGTTTTTCGAACAAAACAGAATTGCATCAGTAAGCCTGTTTGAGCATCGACATGCATCCAGTTTTTCTTGTACGTTGAGGGCAAAATACAAAGCTTGAACTTGGATGTACAGACACTGCAGATCATGACTGCAGCTCTGACCCGTGCAGGTGCATTTTGCTGTGACTCTGCCCTTTAGCGACAATGACATGTGATCGCTATAGGCTTTATTATATTTCACTGTGCATGGACAACATCAAACCTTTACAAAATAAGAGCAGTTTTGTGCCGCAGTTCATCAGTAGACTTCCATTTTTAATCAGCTGTGCGTACCTCTCTTTCTTTTCAGCTGAAGACAGATCAGTATACTTTCAACAATGCATATGTTCTGTACATCAAATCAATGAACTGGTCATTGGTGTCATGAGAAAAGAGAGCAATAGATAGAGGTTACTATAGAGATATAAAGCAGTGAACACAAGCAAATGTTTTTCATCTACCTAACTAGACTCTCATGTTTGACAAAGCAACAATTCCCATGTGTTGATATTCATCATTAGAACTCCAGGTCTGATTAGATAAATACATGATCCTATTCTTGTTTTTTACTATGCTCTGTCAGACAGCCAGTCTGCTCTGCATCTGCTTCCTGTCTCTCTCTCTCTCTCTCTACTCTCTGCTCTCTTGTTTTCTCTCTCTTTCACCTGGAGGCCTGTAATTTATACAACCACTCTGCTTCCTCTCCATTTCCAAGGCTGACCAGGGCAAACACACCTAGAAAATGAGAGAAAAACATGATGGAGTATTCAGAAATACGCAATGTCAGGGACAGATGTCACGAATATATCTGTGAACATTTCACTTGCAAAATAGACTTGGAGAATATAGAAGTCACTGTATCTGATAACTGAGTGCAAAAATCTCCTTCCCATTTAATGCTGTACAATACATCATAGAATAACGCTGCATATCTTTGAACACATAGTGATTCAGTGTAAGACAATAATATAATATAATGAAAGAAATACAATAATTAACTGTTAGGATAGGATAGAAATTAATTATATCTTAGCCAAGCAACCTTGACCATTACACTTTAGTTTCCACTGATGTTCATTAACATTACTTATTCAGTATGTTTAGTTTCCTTAACGACCCCAAATGGTCAAATTAAGGTCCTATGTGTAGAATAGTAATGTGAGAGTGGGGTGCTAGTGTTTCTTTTTTACATAAGCCTTTTTCACAGAAGACATTTTACATGTCTCAGGAGGGAAAACACGGGTGTGAATAATTAAACACTGTCACACTGTCATGTGACACTTTGTTCATTGGCACACTTGATGTAAATGGAGCCATCATTAATGTTATTAGTAACACCTGTTCCTCTCTGCTGGGACAAGTCAAAATGTCTGCTGTGCAGAAGGCCTGTTACCACTAGGAGTCGCCAAAGTGTGAAATTTTACACAACGGCTTAAAAAGACAAATGACAACCCTTGTACAGCCACACAGCTGTTTTCAATTATTCTGCATGAATAACTTCTTCAACACTGACTTTATGTATTAATAACTCTCACCACTCTCATCAACCTGGTTTGTGGTTTTCAGCTAACAAGCTTGTTTAGCCACTGTAAGTAAACTGATGGGCGCAGTTAGCAACCATAGTATACCGTACAGTATAAAACATGGGTGTCGTATCCGTGACTTCACCCATAGGTTAATGAAGAGTCGTTGTGAAGCTCAGAGTGTGGTGGCTCTGGCCACTGCCACCTCGGTATTCCTTCCTCTTCCGCCCCCCAGCAAATCTAAAAAGGACAAGCAATGTGGATCATCTGTGGACCTGATGCGGGCTGAATGACACCTGAGTGCTCTGACAAGCCACCTGTAACGGTACCCACCTGTCAATCAAAGCAGCGACACTGTTAATTATGCATATTTTTAAGCCTTAATTTAATTTGAATGAGTGAGTTATATAGAAATTCAGACTTAGTACAGTTGTCATGAATGGGGAAATTAGCTGTAGAGACCAAAACGGTTTTTTGTACCAGGCTGTAAACATGTTTATTTCTGCTGTGAAGTTGGACATTTTAACATGGAGGCTTATGGAGATTAACTCATTCTGTAGCCAGTCTCAAGTGGCTGTTCAAGAAACAGTAGTTTTTGGCACTTGGCACAGCCACAGAAGTTGCTGCTTATTAGAAACTACCTAGTGAACATCGTGGAACATTTAGCAGCTGAATAGCAGGATATCTTTTTTTTAGGAGCTAAAAGTAAAGTGAATATTAGATTTTTTTTTTTTTTTCAGGTGGCAGGAAACACGACTCCAAATGAATTCTAATGTTGCTCCATGTATGCTTGATGAATAGGGATGCTAATATATTAGCTATAATCAGAATAATAATACACATTATTTAGTGGTGCCTTTTTATGGCGCTCAAGGTTGCTATATCAACTTGTGCTGTGTCTATAGTTTTGAAACATATATATAACACATTCCCATCAGTCAGTTCAGATGCACGAGCTATGACATGTAGCTACACAATCTTAAACTACCCAAAATTATAGGAACTCTCTTTAGCTTCTCTTTAGACAACCACAATTCTTGTATTACCACCATTATCTCACAGTCAAGACACTTGGTCTAACCCTAAATTACATCTTCCTCTGAGGCTTGCTAGCTGCTTATTTCCACTTCTGTCTTTTCATTCTTCTCCCTTTCTCCCTCTATCTTTCTCTCACACCCTGCCTTTTCTGTGGTGACATTAATTACAATGAGGAGCCGGTGATGGCACTCATCGCTTCAGTATTACAGCGGGCGTATTCAGCAATCGCACAGCCTGATGAAGTGTCCACATCACACTGCACCGTGATTTATCACTTATTTCTGCCACAATGCTTAGGCCAATGATTCTTATTCTACACCATTTACTGCCACAACATGTCTCACATGCAGAGCGGTGACTGTGTCATTCCTATTGATGCAGCCTGAGCGAGTGTGTGTGTGAAATGACCTCGAATGATATGAGCTCAAAGAAAGCTTATACAGTAACAATTTGAATGGTATGTCGCACAAAAATATTGTATAGTATGGTTATATGAAAAGATAGATTGTGCACATGAGTGTGCTTTTTTAAAATCTAAGGACACATATCTATCATGTGTATGTGTATGTGCCTGTGGGCAATAGGCATGTGTACACAGTCCAGTTGAGTTGGTCTTTATCTCTCAGGCATAAGTTCAAAGCAAATGCTTTTCTGATACTGTGAGCCAACTTACACTGACTTGCGGGCTTTAATTTAAAGCTTAATGCCAGTGAATCCCTTAATACAAAGCCAATAACAAGGTTTCATCTGTACGTGACATGTCATATGGAGGATAAATCACAGAAGGAGAAGCCATGCGAATGCACGCTTTTATAAGTGATCTGTAAATCTGTAAAAAGATATAACGGATGTATCGCAATGACGGTTTTCTGGAGGCGTCAAGGGCGAAACTGGTGAAGGAAAACAGAAAGAAAAAACAAGACAGGTGAAATCTTGTGGGAGACCCCACACAAAGTTTTAAGTGAAAAGAACTGAAAGGGATGCAGACACACAAAACCAATTGAGAATAAATGATAATGAGCTGAGGAAAGACTAAAAGAAGTGTGTGCTTTATCAGTTTAAATTAGTCTGAACTCAAAGATGGCAGGAGAGTCTCTAATCCTTTCTCCCTTAGGCCTTGAATCACCTGCCATCCACAAAGTCACCGTCCATCCCACAGGAAAACACTCATTACAGGCTGCCATTACGTTTGACTGCATTTCTCTCCATAACCTTGAAACACTGTTCACTCAGCCAAAAACACTTCAATCCAGCGGGAGAGCAGGGTCAATTGAGTCAATGTCGAGTGACTCCTTTCTCCCAAAGGCACCGCAACTGACATGTTTTGTGTTCTTTTTGGTTCGAATGTTACAAGGACAAGTGTAGGTATATCACATAGGAACATAAAGCAGCCAGTTTAACTATGTGCATTGATCCCAGGAAAGCTAGTTGAGGGAATCAAACCTCTAGTGAAAAGATCCTACAGAGCCAATGTCCTTGAAGACTTACATAAAGACGTCCTATGTGAATGTACATTGTTACAAGACATGACAGCCCAAGGGGAGAAATCAGAGGTTTCCATTTTCTATTCTCTGCATTGTGGCACATTGTGTCGACATGTAGAAATGAAGACTTTCCTCTTATCTCTAGATCTACTTCTTTCTGAGTTTACTCTTAGTGCAGTTTTCTTGTTTGATGCAGTTATTTGTGAGGATTGGGACATAAAACCTAGACATTTTCTGGGCATCGTTGCACCATTTTTCTCCTCCCATGAACAATTTTAAGCTTAAAACTGCCTTTTCTTTAAATAATTGAAAAAATACCTTTTGGCTACTGCCAGTTTAAAATATTTGTACTCATTTGAAATGCATCACACATTGCTCAAATTTTTATCTGATATCGTAGCAAGATACCGGATTGCATTGGATGTGACTTTCCACACCATTAATAATAAATCTGATATGCATTTTTCTGCTAGTTTATTTGTAATGCTAAGTATAGCAAAAAATATAGCAGGGAGTAACTGATGTCCAGGGAGACAGATCACAGAGGAGGAGAGCTGTAACTAATTTCATGCCTTGTATTTTTCTGTCATGCATGGCTAATTTACGGTTTAGGCCAGCAGGATGAAATGCGGGCTCTGTGATCTTCCACAGTCCCCCCTTGCCTGGGTCTCGTGTGGTAGAGTCTGAGCTATCTTCATATGGGGAGGTTTTGCAAATCTACATTACGGTTTGCTTTCATACAGGGCTAATTCAGGGAGAGCCCGATAAAACCAAGAGGGAGACAGTGGAGGCAGTTCCATTTGGGTTCGCTACCCTTGACTGCCTCTGAGATGTAAATGACTATCCACCCCCACCGTCCAATGTGCCTGGTTTTGCTCCATTTGTAATTTAATACCTTTGGCAGAATGCACTAGTTTGATGAAAAAATATACAGGAAAAATTAATCTTCATCATGCTGTGGGGGGAAAAAAAGACGTTTTTAAAGGAATACTTTGATATTTTGGGAAAGACAAAAGAAGGAGAAGAAGATGAGATGCTCTCATGTCTGTCTATAAATATGTGGCTGGACCCATCAACTAGCTATCATAAAGGCTGTAATCAGCGGGAAAAAGCTAGCCTTGCTTTGCCCAAAGGTAACAAAATCTGCATAAAGCTCAGGCTCAATGATAAAAGTGTTATATATTGTGTAAAACAAATTTTTACACATCTACACATCAAGATCTTAATTAGCCCTTAGGCCAGTTCCTTTGCTCATTAAAAAGTAAAGTCATTGCTTTATTAATTAGTCAGAAGTTAAAGTAATACTAGTACCATTACTTATTATATTACTTTTGCTACTCTGCCCAGCTCTGTCAACGGGTTTTAAGTAACTCTAAGGCCTCTACAGTACATTCACACGTCACATTTTCTGTATTTAACACCTGTTGAAATAAAAAAGAGACATTGTGTTCACCTACAGTTTACAGTTCTGTTCTCACAGTGAAGCCGCAGTGTTCACTCACCCTCCAACTCTGAAAGCACCTGTGCAACAACAGCTAAAGTTACACAACTATTAAAATATGAAAACTTTGCACTCACTGGGAGTTGCTAACCACCACCATCACCAGTTTATGCGTCAAGCTAATGCGTAATGTCAAAGAACCGGATCATGACTCGTAACTGAAAAATGGAATTATATTACTGTATGTGTTACTAATTAATGTGTTACTGCCCAACATTGTTCATTTGTGAGCCCTAGAGGTGCTGGTAGACAGATTTTGTTTACTTTTGTCAGATTCAGCCATACTGCTTCCCTCATGCTTTCAGCTTTTGGCTGGTTCAAGTCCAGCAAGGACCACAGTATGGAGAGGTGCCAGTTCTAGTGCCAGGCACTGCCAAGGTGACCTTGGGCAAGACACTTAACAGCTCCCAGTCACTCAGTCTCCCATCACTTCACCATCATATAAGCGATAAAGTGATATAAGGGATAAATTATAAAGTAAATCTTCTTAAATCAAATAAGCATATTTCTACTCCTATTCCTTTAAAAAGACCCAACACTTTTGACATGCATTTGTCTAAATAGTAAATTAAATAATAATTAGTCAACAAAAAGATTTTGGACTGATGTTATTACCAAGGGAGGCAACATTAGAGGCCTATCATTAAATACCAGCGCTACACGGTGGAACAAACCTTGGATACTGCAGCTGTGTCCCGTCTTCCTTGGGAGACAACGCCAGCTGATCTGATACCAGGTACGTGTGGGACACAGCTGCACATTCTACCTCCTGTCTCCTTTACCTGTCGAAAACAGTTAGGGTGGAGTGGCCCCATCGCACCACCCGCTACCGAAACATGTCGTCTGGTTGCTGTGGAGAATGCAGCTGTCCCTAGGTGAACCTCGCTGGCACTTACTCTGATAATGAGGCCCATTTCAGAACACTGGCTGCCTGTGGTGGGGTAGTTAAGGGTAGGGTTGAGGGAGCACGGGTAGAGGGGGGTGAACGGAAGGAATGAAGATGGAAAGGAAGTGCGGAAAATTGGGGGGTGAACTGCCTCGGGGAACCTCCATGCATAAAGATGAAAGCACAGGGGCCAACATTGCTCCAACAAATCAATCAGACAGTGGTTGGAGGGCGCAGCTGTCCTGGCGGTTCCCCAACTGTGACAAGAATATGTCCCACATACAGCTGTGTGTGATTGTGTGTGTGTGAACAGATCTGTGTGCAACTATGTCCACTGACATAGGGGACTCATGCACCCCACAAACACAATCATACCATAACAGATTCTGTCTTAAGTCTCATAACAACAATGTTCAGAAACTTAATTCTTGGATTATTGTCACACCACCTACAGCAGATCCACTGTGATGTTTTCGACAACAGCTTCTACAAGTTTTCATACTGCCCAAGTGCAATATCACCAGATTTTGAGTGCCTTTTTCTCAAACTGAATTGCGTTACCTTGACTGAACAGAAAATGGAGCAGAAAATTAGGCTGAACTGCGGATGTTAAAACTTGGCTTTCAAATCCTTTGCTTCACTTCGAGGGCTCTGTCTCAAATCTGGAGCGATATGTATCTCCACTGCTGGAGATGCTGCTGCTGCTGCTCACTATCAGCACTCCTCATCGAGCAACATGCTCTGGAGATTAGCCCTGCGCGCTGCTACTCCTACTAGCGCCGCCTGTATCTCCCCTTACCCTTCTCAAGGTCACATCATCGCCGAGGCACCGTACACCAGCGCCACATGCGCGAAAGGCATGAGCGCAGCATGAAATGAGGCTTATCAGAGAGCAGCACCGCTTACTTGTTTATTTGAACACGCGCAGCATGTTGAGTAATTGCGTAAAAAGGCTGTCGATGTGTGCTGAGAGCATTTTAATTAGCTCTTGTTTGCCCCCTCAACAACAAGCTCTTGTCGAATGACAAAGCAATTTTGCTTCGATTACAAAATGAATGACTTCCCTTCCAAATTGGGAGGCCAAGAATGGAACTGCTGATGGGAGTCCACCTCCCTCCTAGCACTCCATGAATTGGAAGTTGGAAAAAGCCCAAATACAGAAGTGGGAATAATATCTCAGACTGCACTCCTGCTGATGTAAAAAGGCCCTGACTGGCCGCTGCTGGCTCCCTCTCTTTCACCCTCTGCTAATGCTTTCTCTGACGTTCACACACAAGCACACTCGCATAGAAAAACCTCACAGTCGCCTACAAAGCTACAACATCATCTCGCCATTTCAATGTCTGTCTCTTTCTCATGCAAAAACAGCAGCACTGTAGTCGAGCTCAGAGTCGTGGAAACACCTGCAGAAATCTTTGTTGTCACTCGTGTAAGTGTATGTGCATGGATTTGTGTGTGTGACTGTGCGTGTGTATGTGTGTGCGTGTACAAGACTGACAATGCAGCTTTGAGTGGTGCTGCCATCTAGTGGTGAATATATGAACTGAAGACCACACTGCATCTGATGTACATGACATGGTTCATTCATCATATAATAAGCCAATGGCTGAATAAACACGTTGTTAAATCACATACTCGTCCGTTAATTTATGAAAAAGGGGGGAACATGCTATCGATTAAGAAAGCATTTCTATGGAAGGTCTTTACATTTTATCCAATTTACCTAATAGATTGCTCAGTCTAGCCATTACATCTAGATCAAAGGAACACATGAGTCAGACCATCAAGCAGGCAGCAAAGAGTATGTGATGTGTAAATGTGCTGTTTGCATCACTGCATAAACTACATGGTCATAAACAACTGAATCGCCTGTTCTGCTGCAGAACTAATCATCCATTCCGATGACCTAATTATGTCCATAAGACAAATGTAGGCATATTTTTTCACAAAGTAGCTCAGGGATCCAGATCAGAATGACAAAATACTGGTACACAGAGATGAGGAGTGACATTTTTACCTAACAGCGTGTCATGCAACATCAACCCCCCTCCACTCCTCCCTTCCTCCTCAGGGCTTCCATACCCGCTCCCCTTCCTGTAGATTAAAGGCTCCACTGGCAGCGCCTGCAGTTTATTTAGCCCTCATAAGCTGTGCAAGCCCTCTGTTGACCTTGTTTGGCCCTGTCTTTCTCTGGACTCCATCCTAGTGCTGGCAAAGAGGAGCACTGAGCAGGAGTGACTCCACTCTGGGAAGGCCGGATAGCATGGCCCTGGGCTTTATCAACACTGGGTTAAGGTCAGTGGTAAAGGTTAAGGAGAATTTAGCAGCCATTAAAACAACTTACAGTTTTCGCTCAGTCTGCTTCTGCTTCTCTTAGCCGTCGCTTTTGTGTCCATCTTTATTTTCTCCTTCTTTTTTTCAGTCTAAGGATTTCTCCACCACATAAAACCCCCAACAGCAGTGTAACCAAGCAATTTATAAATAGTAGAGAAAGGCAGTCTGTGACAAACTAATGACCAGTCAGGGACAACCATCCAGCACACACAGTAGCTTTCCATAGCTGTCTCCTGGATTTATGACTGATGTTTTGCCCCATATACAGTAACACACAGCCATGTAATTCAAACTGATTCCCTTCATCAAAACAGCTGCAGAGGGAAACAGCAACAACATTGACTGTGTAAACATGTTTGACAGGTAAGGAGTGAATGGACTTAAACTAATCTAAGAGCATCTTCCTGCCATATATAATCTGAGGTGGCACAGAGTAAAGAAGCTGGTGGAGGATTGCGGTGCAGGAACGAATAAGCAAAGTGCCACTAGACCATTGCTACACTTTGTCAAACGCACTGTGCCTCATGTAGTAAGCATCCTCTCGAGTATCTCAATTCGTGTGTATGCTTGCATGTTATACGTGCATGTGTGTGTGTGCCCGTGCATGTGCATGTGCATTCACCAGGCTGCAAACAGGCAGGCTGCTGACCCACTTTGAGTCGTTTTCATTTTTCATTCACTCCCCATGAGCAACCACAAGGCTCTTTCATTCTCTCTTTTTATTTTCCTCTTCTTCCCGTCCCCCTCCCAGTATTTACCTGGTAATAATTGTGACATGAATCGTTTCCGACAGGGAGGAGCACAGCTTTGAGAACAAAACTCCCGCTCTAAAAGCCAGAGAGAGGAAGAGAAACTTTATTTTGATTCCTGCAGCTAAAGCAAGTGATGAGTTTAGCAGTCCCTGTGTCTCACTGTTTACCGTTTGAGTTATTTTAGTGGGGGAAAACATCATTGTCTGAGGTGGGCAGAGTACAGAAGATGCTGTTTGCTGGGAAAAGACAGTAACATCATTTTTCTTCTTCAAATGAAGACTTGTGACACAAAGGCAGAGGTAACAGTACAGCATTATTAAACAAGCTCTCCTTCAAGCAGGCAATGCATTCTCACAGGGCTGTAGACGTTAGATAAATGCAGTGAAAATATGTGTACAACAGTTCAGGAACAAATGTAAAGCTTGACTAAGGCTTTACAAAAGTGCATCAAGTACATATTTTTAGGTAAAGAAAATCATACACCTAACATATGATGGGTCATTTTTTAGTATATCAGTGGTCATTCTGGTCATTTTTGATAACAAGACTGTGTGTCTTGATTTAGATTATTTCACAGAGAGACAAGATTTACAATATGGTTAAATTGGAGATGCTTAAAGAAAATATCAATATACAACCCAGCCCTAGATAGGCTTATTTAGCAAAACACAAAAGAGCTGCACTTGGATGTTACAATATGAATCACACCGGCAATGGTGAATGCCCAGTGGCATTGTATGCTAGGCATGAGTGGCCTGCATTCATGTGATACGGAGATCCTCTTGGATTTGCTCTCTCTGGACATGTTCTTCTGCACCTCTATCTCTGATGCTACCTAGTGATTTCATTGGTTGAAAGACGTGTGAGTCCCTTGATGCTATCATCCTTCTCTAGCGGGAATGGATACCCATCATGTTCCTCTGGCCACAGTGAAGGCACGGTGTTCAGTTTTATCAACAGAGAGGGAACACGTCAAGAGCCAATCTTTATCTCACAAGATTTCAACTTATCTACCAGAGGTCCGAGGGGATCTTTGTGTTAGAGAGGCTGGAGGTGCGGCCTTGATGGCTATAAGGGCCAACAAGGCATTTAATCACTTTCATCCGTGCTGCAGCTGATTACCAATATCCCAAAGGTACAACCAGGTGTTGAGATGTTTCTGCATTGGAGAATGAAGTAATTTCACACCCCATGTGTGTTTTTGCTCACTTTATTGTGTACAATTCACACTTGTAAACAATCTCTTAAGGAAATAATCCTGTTTACTGGAGAGGAGTTTAGATAAGTTAATTGCTTCATTAAAATGGACCTAAAAATGCTTATTTTTATTTCTCTGTTGTACTGAAGCCCAGGAGGTTCCGTCATTTTGCATTTCAGGGAATTACCCTCAAGTGCAACATGATTTATTCAGCTTTTCCCTATTCCCCATACCTCTTTAAAAAGTGTGAACACAGCACTTTGACCAATGGTCCGGTTTCAAAGATTTTTTGTATATTTAATTTGAACACACAAGATTTACAATAAATCAGAAGAAAGTAAACAGGTGCTATAACATGTGGGGGGGTTGGGGGATCAGGATATACTGCACATGGCATACATGCAAAGTGTTGCTCTAGGCTGAGGTTGAACATCATATATACCAGTTACCATTTCTCCAGCAGTCAGGAGAATATGGGACTGTTAGAGGAAAAATTATGAGTCTTGAACAAGCTTTCCCTGCTAGCAATCGCTGAAGACCTAGTAGATGAAGAACATATATTTACAGGGACAGGCCTCATAGGCTTCTCTTACATGGCTGGGTGTGTTCTGTGCAGCAGTTTGAATCTGTCTGGTTATCACTTAAGCCTTTACTAACGTAGCAACTTATGCATCACTAAATTAAAATAGGTTGCACTGCACAAACTAATTCTCATGCAGAGATTTGTTGCTAAATATTTACACCAACTGCCAGATGTAACTCTAGCATAGCTAACTGAACCAACTGGCTAACGTTAGCTTGCTAATATATGACTTCCTTACGAAAATAACACAAAATGTGTTCATCCAGGTCACATCCAGGTCGGAGTATCTGTTGAAGGTTATTGTAGACACTGGACTTCTGAATAAACCTTTTGGATGAGAAGCAAAAGATCCTTAAGAAACTAAAGTTTCAAGCTGCCTATGGTAACCTTAAGCACATAAAATACATTATTATTACAATAACATTAGACCAAATCATCGAATAACATCAGCTAGGTTAACATAACAGGATATTTGCCCACTTGTGCTAAACATACTGACTCTGAAACACATATATTACTACATGTATGCAGCTATAAAGTAAAGAATTAGCATTATATTAAGGCTTAAAGTTATGCATAATTAAGAGGGTGGCCTTTGTTTGGCATGTGGGTGTTGTTACAGGCGGCTCGTTTGAGCAACCAGGCTTCATTCAGCCCACCTCAGCTCCACCAACACTCCATGTCTTTGCTGATTTTTAGATTAGCCAGGAAGCAGCGGAAGCAGGACTGCCAAGATGGTGAAAGCCAGAGCCACCACAGTTTGAGCTTCAGAACATCATAACTACATCCATGTCCATTTATACTGTCTATGGCTACAACTTGTGATGCTACAGTGACTTCCTGTTTAAATATCGTACTTGATTGCATTTGATATGGATGGCGCTCCTGATGTACACATTACTAAAGTATGAACTAGCTTATTTCCAATTGCTTACAATCAGTTTAAAGGGTGGATGATGGCTGCTTATGTGTTTGTTGATCTTGGTCTTCTCTAGTTTGATCTCTCTTTGCCTTGGTCCCTCTGCGCCCTGTAGTGACACTGGAGATGGGGCATGTGATGACAATGTGGTACCGCAGAGCATGTGTTGCCTTCCTTACAGCCCCACACACTTGTATTGCTGGGAGCATTAACATAGCCAGTAGCACCTCCACGTCAGCTTGCATCAAAGCCCTCTGCCACAAGCACGTGGATGCCCCCTCCTATTGTTAGTCTGGCCTCATGATGAGATCACCGTTTTCCTTGTTGACCTTAAGATGATGAGTATATTAAATGCTGCTTCTTCGTCAAAAGAAAATTAGCCTTGGCCTCAGCCCTTGTCTTTGATTTGTACATCCTACTCAAGAGTCTTTTTAGGTTATGTATTTCATTCAGAATATCCCATTGGGAGGTTCAGTTAATTAACTAAAAATGCTGCTGTTGAGCAATATGACATAACCAGTGTTTCAAATGTTTCCAAAAACCTGAATTCAAACCTCACCCACCATCCCAAAGAAAACAGTCTGCTGCTTACAACCTCCCTGGAGGGTGATTTCAGTTGAGCGAAACAATGTCCACTCCATCAGTCATCCTGCAGAAAGTCCAGGGAGGGGCGGACAGAATGGTATAGAGCTTCTCAATGCCAAATGCCAAGCATGGCCGAAAAGAGAAGCACCCAGATGATTGGGTTTATTAAAAGCTTTCTTGTCCCGTGCCACAGCATGGTGATTGATCTCCTTTGACGTGTCCTTTTACCCTGTGTCACATTAATAAACTACGTCTCTGCTGAGAGACTGACAGACTGCCTCCTCCTCCGAGAAACAGAGAGAGAGAGAGGAAGGAAGAAAGATGGGAAGAGAACAGAGACAGAGGAGATACGGAGATGGAAAAGATTCAGACACACAGATAAAAACATTAGCAAAGAAAGAAAGAAAGACATAGCAAAGGTAGTAAGGATGTCACTTTTATTGCTGATCATTACGGCAGGAGAGCCTGAGTCAAGATATTCATCACCTTCATCATAACAGCATGAGTCCATTATGGCCACATTACATAATTCTCCTATTCCGTGGAAAAATTCATTTTGCAAGCTTTTATGTTCTTCCTCTGTTTAGTAGTCTCAAGTGAAACATATTGTATATGCCTTACTGGCAACTGAGACTATAACAGCTTGAGGATTTCCTTCTGGCCTTTTTACACAGACAAATGTTGGCTGTCCTTCCTGCTTATGCTGCCTCATTACTCTGTACATAGAACCAGGTAGAACCAGGGGACACATTCCTACAATGTCATGATAGCTCATACGTGGACAATTCAAGTATTTAGGAACAAAGCCACTTGCAAAAAAAAAAAATTCCAGTAAGAAACAGCAGCTATAACAGCTGTAACAACTGTAAGAAATGACCTGTGTGTGTCTCAAACCATCAACAGCCAGCACAAGTGAATGAAATGAAATACATAAATATGGCCAATAGATAAATCCTGAAATATATATAACTAAAAGAGTTGTGTTCAGATTTTACTAGTACTAGTAATACTTCTTTTTTCAGGACATAGTAGACATTCCTGCAGTCAGCATGCCAATTCCATGCTCCCTCAAAATGTGTGCCATCTGTGGCATTGTGTGGTTTGATAAAACTGCATATTTTACACTGGCTTTGTATTGTGACCAGTCCACAGCACACCTGTGCTGTTTAATCAGCATGTTGATATGGCACACCTGTCCCGGTGGGTGGATTATCTTTGCTCACTAACACAATTTGAACTCATTTGTGAACACAGTTTCAGAGAAATAAATCTGTGTGTATAGAAGAAGTTTTAGATCTTCTATTTTAACTTATTAAAAACACTGACTCGTTTATAGATTCAGATTTACATTTATTTATAGATTCATTAACATTCAAAATGTTCAGGATTTATTTCCCACTCATATTTATTTATTTCTTCATTTGTTTAATATTGATTAGAACGACATCCAGTAATATGCAAGATGTATTTGTTTGGTTTGTGCACAAGCTCATATTAGAAGCACCCAGAAGGAACTGTCAATACAGGATTTAATAAGTATTATTTATCGACTGACTTATCTACTGATATTAAACATTTTCCAGCCATTACTTTTGCACCATTACTTCTATGATTAATGTCACTGTGCATGACATTAGTGCAGTGTAGGTGTAGCTAATAAAATTAATGAAGGCTGAATTCCATTTAGCTGCTTCAGTTTTAGGGTATTGTTCATGCTCACTGTCACACTTTCACGGTTTACTCTGGCACATGAATAGAACAAAGCCATTGTTAATGTTATTAATGACACCTATGCTTTTCCTGCTGTGGAAAGACAAAATTAAAAAAAAATTTAAAAAGATGTATAATTTTCCCTTCTAATTTTGTGGATATCCATTCTGCCATTCTGCGAAAGAGGTCCGCTTGTAACTCGAGATGAAACAACTTGAAATGACTTATGAATAAATTATGAATGGATTATGAAATAGTATTTATTGAGTGTGTGTGTGTGTGTGTGTGTGTGTGTGTAAGCAAAGATTCGTATGAGTTTCTCTCGGATTGCACTCTGCTTGCTATATTACCAGACTCCTCAGCTACTCAGATGCAATTTAGCGGACTCTTCAATGAGATTTATCATCATGGAGAAAAGCTACATGCAGAGAAATCAAATTACTTTTAAGCTTCCGAAGAGAGGCTAAAATGTCTCCTAGCTATAATTTTTTTTTTCTTGAGGGGATGTTACATTCCTCCCACAATTTCATTATGTGTCCCACAAACAAAACACTTTGCATCTCGACTTATATTGAAGAAACAACATTTGTTGAGTTATAATCAAGTTGGTCTGGAGGTTTGGGAGTTGCTGGTGGTAAATTACATTATTTCAACAGTATGATAGTCCTGTTTATTTTATGCTAAACTATTTTTCTCTCACTCAAATAAGCTCGTCAGTTTTTTTGTGTTACATTGCCAAGGCACGATTTCATATTTTTGAATATTACATTTAAAAGACAAACTAAAACAAACGTTGTTGATGTTAAACAGAAGACACATCTAAACAGGAACGAGCAAAGCAAAAGCTACTCACGGCTAGCCCCCCAATGCGCATGCCCAGTTCACTGCTAAGGAAGAAAGGGGGAAAATGTCTTTGACGAGGTGAGTGCAGCGACCAGGCCTTTTGTGTTTTTATTGAACTAATTTGTATCATATGTCGTTTCTACTTTATGTTATCCGGTGTTTAGAACGGCTTTAATATTTAACATAGATTTTTCTTCTTCTACCTGCTGTCGTTTCCTTGTTTTAATCGAAGCTAATAGCATTAGCTAATGCTAGCTCGCTGTGTGTCGTAAGCTAAGTCTGAACGTTTGGCATTAGCCAGCGTTAGCTAGGTTAGCGGCACGCCGCCGTGGCCACAGAACAGAGTTACCAACTGTTTACCATTAAAGTGTTAGCTACACGATTCAGTTTCATTCTTGAATATTGTAACGATATGTAGCCTGACTGCTAACTAGCTGGCTAGCAGAAACAACGCCGTCGCGTAAAGGTAACGTCCCTCCGTGTGGTTGTCGGCTAACGCTAGCTAGGGCTTACAGCAGTAGTGCTGCTGTAGAAAACAAAGCGGTTTATACTGTTAATATTTTGCTTCCAGCTTTTTACCGGCGCCGACCCAGCTGTCTCAGGACCAGCTGGAGGCAGAGGAGAGGCTCCGGGCCCAGAAGTCCTACTCCACCGCCCTGGTTTCGTCCCGCAGAGAGCCCCCTCCATATGGACACAGAAAAGGCTGGGTGCCTCGCTCACTTGAGGTAAATATCTGTATTTACTCCTTTAGATATATGACCTTAAACGTGACCCTGGCTGGGACAGGGTTTCTCATTTCTTTGGTGGTAGTTGGGGATATTTCTAGTCTGATGTCCCACGCTTTATGGCACTACTAACCATAGAAGAGTCATTTCCAAAGAGCATGTAAAACTAATCAACACCAAGTCCGTCTTGCTGATTTTTGCTGTCAAATCTGTGTTTCTGCAGGACTTTGGAGATGGAGGAGCTTTCCCAGAGATTCACGTGGCCCAGTTTCCTCTGGAGATGGGTAGGAAAAAGAAGACGTCCAATGCTCTGGCGGTGCAGGTGGATGCAGAAGGAAAGATCAAATATGATGCCATCGCTAGACAAGGACAGAACAAGGATAAGGTAAACAAGGATGCTCTCAGCTCACAGTTAGCATGTATCCATGCATAACATGCAAACATGTTAAGTGTAAATGAAATTACAAGATGTGTTAACAGGTCTCGGTTTTCCACTGAGTGTAGAACTGACGAAATTCGGCTTGGTTTAAGTGCTAAAATTATAATCGTATTGTTTATATCAGCTATGTTGACAACATTGATGATGCAAATGTTTCATATGTCCCCTAATCTTTACAGTATATATACACACTGTACCTTCCTGAAGAGTCTTAGCTTCCCTCATTAGTTGGTTATTTCTAAGTGTTTCTCATCTTTCATCGTTGCAGGTGGTCTTCAGTAAGTACACAGATCTTCTTCCAAAGGAAGTTCTGAATCAAGACACTCCAGAACTACAGAAGCCTGACGAGGAGGCTGTAAAAGAGGTAAGCCATGCTTCAGTGTGTGTGTATGTATGGAAAAACAAGCAGGTTGCCATCAGAGGAAGTTATTCATGGCATGAAAGATTTCACTGCATAAAGATTATATACCGTCTTGTACATCATTTACCCAAGTAGAATCATCTTAATTCACTTTATCTGGTTTGTCACTGAAAGAAAAAATAATTAGATGTTTCTCTGTGATCAAAAATGCAGTCTGTATCATGTAAATCTAAAGCTAAGTAAATTATGTAGAGTTTTTAAATATTTTATCCGGTTTTTAGCATAATTGAGTTTGAATAAGGTCAGCCTGATAATCAGTCTACATCTAAACATGGGTGTCATTGTGTGCTCTCTGTAGCTGACGGAGAAGACCCGGGCTGCCCTGGACAAGCAGGTGTCTCAAAAGATCGCTGCTGCCATGCCTGTAAGAGCTGCAGACAAACAAGCTCCTGCACAGTACATCAGGTATGTATTATCATGTGAATATGCTACATTTACATCATGTGGGATGGACGGCAGTGATGAGAAGGATTATGACATACAATGTTATGAAACACCTGCATACTTAAGTACATACTGTTACTTGTGCATGTGGGTGAAGGTAAAGTTTTATGCATGGTGACACATTTCTTCCTTCTTGTCTCTCTTCAAGATACACCCCGTCCCAGCAGGGAGTGGCTTTTAACTCGGGGGCCAAACAGAGGGTGATCCGCATGGTGGAAATGCAGAAAGATCCGATGGAACCTCCGCGTTTCAAGTAAGTAAATGTGTCCAACACAGTAACTTGAAGCCATGCGTAAAGGCTGGTTTGATAGATTTAGATTATACAGGGTATTTTATGTTATTAGTATAATTATTCTAATTAACAGTTTGGGGCTGTTTTGGACACAGTTGATAAGCCTTTTTAATTATGTGTGAAGAGTGTCCATTCGTAGTTTGTTACTCTGAATTGAGCGTCGAGTAATAGCCAAAGGAAATTTAATTAAGAAGTAGAAGGATGTAAAAGAAAGATTTAAAAAATATTTTACTTGTTCTCTCTCGAGTAAAGTTGCCTTGAAAATCTTAATCAATAATTTCTCAGTTCCACTTTGATATATGTAGATGTCTAAAATGGCTCCACTTTACTGCTTTTATGAAGACCTCAATCTCTAGCAAATCGTTTAAAAGTGTTAAACAGTTAAAAAGTGATCATGTGTAACTATCCTTTTGACTATTTTTCCTGTGGAAACGTTCAATGCGTGCATTTTCCCACCCTCCTCAGTCTGATTGGAAAAAACTTGACGGGTGTAATTGTGTGTTTCAGGATCAACAAGAAGATTCCTCGAGGCCCTCCTTCTCCCCCTGCCCCGGTCATGCATTCCCCAAGTAGAAAGGTACAGTTTGCTGAAATGTTGAAAACTTAAAGTGTTTCTTTATTTGCTTTCATTATCAAAAAGATATCATATTTGGTGCAATTTCTTCTTTTTGTTGTAGATGACAGTCAAGGAGCAGCAGGAGTGGAAGATTCCTCCATGCATCTCCAACTGGAAAAACGCAAAGGTAATGTGACACCAGAATGAATAAGAACACTCCAAATGTTATGTATGCAGGCGTATGTGTCTTTCCAGGCTCCTTGCCGTTTGTTTTTTGATACATTGCATACATATTTGATTTTTAGGACAGCAGATCTTGTCATGGTAATATCAGTGTCATTGCCCCACTTTTTTCTTCTCTGCTCATTCTTTTCTCTCGACATGCTTAATATCTTTCAGGGTTACACCATTCCTCTTGACAAACGTCTGGCTGCTGATGGTAGGGGGCTGCAAACCGTTCACATCAACGAAAACTTTGCCAAGCTGGCCGAGGCGCTCTACATCGCTGACAGAAAGGTACTCCACCATTGTCCCCGATCAATTATGTGTTCAGAAATGTTGCATATCATATGTATACCTTCTTTTAGGCATATTTAAATGACATACTTAAATTCTGATTGTTTCCATAGGCCAGAGAGGCGGTGGAGATGAGAGCTCAGGTAGAGAAGAAGATGGCCCAGAAGGAGAAGGAAAAGAAGGAGGAGAAACTGAGGGAGCTGGCCCAAATGGCCAGAGACCGCAGGGCAGGGATCAAAAGTCACGGGGACAAAGGTGAGTCCTGAAGAAACGATTTATTTAGTCGTTTTCTTGTGTGTGTTTTTACGAGCGGAGCAGACTGTGTTGTCAGTGCCGATGCCACTTCCAAATGTGGAGCATGAGTGGCATAAGTGATGACAACATTTTTCACCCTGCCCGTGTTGACAGGACCAGTAAGCTGTGAAATGATGTGTCTGCTCCCCTACTGATCATTTACATATATTGTGAGAAGAGAAATCAGTGTTGCACGCCCTGTTTTTGTACATAATTTTTTGAATGACCATCTCGATCTCAGATTCCCGTCGAATCAGAATGCAAAATGTGAATTAACATTTTCGTTATAAAATCCGACATCTGTCAGCTGTGTTTTTGTCTTGTGGGTTTACTGATGGTGCATGACAGTCCCCTGCCTCGCCTTGCTTCCATTCCTCTACCATCTATGTTTTTCCCATTATCCCTAACATTTCCTACCAACAACCTCTGCTTTTTCTCACCATCATTCTCGCCGTCTTTCTCCCTTTCTATCCCCATGTTTCTCTTCACCTCTGCACTGCACCATTTCACGTGGTCTCTCCATGTGGGTTTTTTAAAATGTCCCTTTTGTTTCTTCTCCTCCCTCATCCCATCCATCCATCTCCACCCCTCTCACACTGTAGGTGGCGAGGACGGCGAGGCCAGAGAGCGTGACGAGATCCGCCATGACAGAAGGAAAGAGAGACAGCACGACAGGAACATTTCCAGAGCTGCTCCTGATAAGAGGTGCTGGACACGCACTTTAAACACACTGCATGTGAACTCACCCAGCTCTCCTCTCAGCACACACACACACACACAGCCACTGCTCACTACTGAATCATTCATAGGGCCAGCAGTAATACTAAACAAACGCAGCAGGATCCAGCAGACTACTCAAGCAGTAGTCCTTGTCTGCTGTGATCCACAGACTGTTTGTGCATGTGAGATGTGTGATCAGTTTGTGTCAGTGGATGGAACTGTGGGTCTCTGGAGGAGCAGAGGACTTTAAATTCAGAGGCGAGCTCATTACAATCACAATTCCAGCTGTCAGAAAGCAGAAACCTCGTTATCTTAAAATCACCTTTCACTTAACTTTGAGGCGGCTGTTTGCTGAAGGACAGTCAAGATGTTAAAGTCACCGAGAACGTAATCAGAAACTTTTTAATACATCCACACATTTCATCATAAATGACAGCTTTAATGGCAAAACGCTAGAAGTTTTTGGAAATCTACGATTTTAGAAGTAACGTTATCTTATCATATATTGTGTAACATGACACAGTGAAACTACAATTCCTTTATGACTTTAGAGTTTTAATGCTACAGCACTAAACACAGCACATTAGTAGAAATGTAATAATACTAATGAAACTGTGTGTGTGTCACTCATTTTTGTTGTGAATCCTTGTCTTCTGTCACAGGTCGAAGCTGCAGAGAGACCAGGACAGGGACATCAGTGAGCTCATCGCTCTGGGTGTGCCCAACCCTCGATCCGCCAGTGAGGCCCAGTACGACCAGAGACTCTTCAATCAGAGCAAGGTTAGAATCATATCTACTTTACTGCATCACACTACACGTAAATGATTTGTGTTGACCGGACAAAAAGAACATGCAGATAGACTCGATATCCAGCCGTACAACACAAGACAACATTTCCCAAAAAAAGAGCTACACTTTGTCAACACAAGAGAGGCTGAGCCTTGTAGAGATAAGGTCCTTCAAACATGTGCTCCGGTCTCCGTTTAAAGTTTCACCTGCAGTGCCGGTACAGTCTCCAGTGGTTTTTTGTCCTCGCTCGGATAGGGGACGATATAAAAGCCTCAGTTGCAGAACAAACTTGATAGATGACTGGTGTTTAATAACATTAAACTGAGTAAATGGATACCAAAATACAAGCAAAAAAAAAAAACGCCTCATAATCCACATGACAAATGAGTTTTTCCTGGGTACAGAAAAGAAGCAGAAGCCAGATAAGAGATTTATTTGCAGGCAGAAAGTCCCCTAAAGACATTTAGCGATTACTCTGTTCATATTTTTTCTCTTCCCAGGGTATGGATAGTGGTTTCAACGGCGGTGAGGACGATACATACAACGTGTACGACCAGCCGTTCCGCGGCGGCAGAGACATGGCTTCGAACATCTACCGGCCCAGCAAGAATATAGACAAGGACGCCTACACAGATGACTTTGACACACTCATGCAAAACAACAGGTACCGTGGCTTACGTTGGTTTTGTTAAATCTGTAGCATAATGTATTTTACATTTATTGTACTGTTTAAATATTTATATCCCTGTTCACCTCAAAAGCAATATGTTAGTGAGTTGCCTTGTTTACATACATATTAATGAGGTAATATGCTAACCCTAAAAGTTTAGCATCTGCTGTAACTTTACTACATTAAACAGATTATATCTTCTCTTAGTGAAAAGAGTTAATTTCCTAGAGATGAAACATTATTTTCTCCTGGAACGTACCTAAATATTCCCTAAAATAAATTCATGGATCCCTCACTTTGACGTTTGCAGAACACTTTCTTTTTAGAAATTCATGACTGTTATGTTTTTATTACTGTTGTCATCATTATTGTTATAGACTAACAGCGCGGCTGAAGTTTCAGCTCTCTCGATTATAATTGCAGAAAATAACAATAAAAGTCTGAATCATTTTGAGGTCATTCTGGCTTTATTATGGAGGCACGAGGCAAGTGCGCACATGATGTCCCAGCAGGAGCCCTTGTCCTTGGGGCAGCAGTGCCACACTCTACTAGCCGAGCATAGCCTGTCCCATATGTTTAGTCACCAGCTTGTCATTGTCCTCTAGGAACGTTTGGCTGGCTGCAGGGTGTTACACCACTCTGCAAAACATAGACAAGAAATTTTTCTTGGCTCCAGCAAATTCTCCGAGACATAAAAACATAAGTTGCATGAAGTACTATTTTTTTTTTTTTTTTTTTTGGATCCAGTCCTGTGTTCCCTCTTATTGAACATTTGTTGAACAAGAAACAAATCTGCTTGTAGTTTGAACACTTTGTCCTCTTTCCTGCTTGGAGGACACCTGAAGGACAAAAAACAAGCGCAACATAACAACAACAGTTTAGTGACCTCCAGATGAGTAGGAGAAACTAAATTGGCTACCTATTTCAATGATCTTTTCTTCTTTTCCTGCCCACCATCAGGTTTGTTCCAGACAAAGAGTTCTCAGGTGCCGACCACGGTCAGAGGCGGGAAGGGCCAGTCCAGTTTGAAGAGGATCCCTTCGGTCTGGACAAGTTCTTGGAGCAGGCCAAGCACCACGGCGGCTCCAAGAGGCCATCCACCAGCAGCCGATCAAAGGACGACTACCACGACAAGAAACGCAGGAAGGAGTGAGCGCGACCAGGAACATACAGCGGCTGCTAGCATGTTAGAGGAGGGGGAACCTTCTCAGTGGTTGACAGAGGTTTTTAATATACTCAAGTCTCTATCAGGAATGATCTGTCAGGTTTTAGTTTTCTTTCAGTGTGAGAGAAGGTGAATGATTATGAAAGATATATATTTTTTAATCTTTTCTCCTTTGTTCACATTTATTGTTTACTTGGCTCTATTCAGAATATGTTGAGCTCTGGGTGTCGTGTTAATACGACAAGAGTGGACGTGTTACATCTAACGCAGGTGGAGCTAAACTGAAAGCTGTTGTATGTGAGATCAACCTCTGCATCTGAAAACATTTCTCTGTACAGGGTGAATGTCATTTCAGATGTGGATATAAATATTTCGTGATATTGGGCCCTTGAAATTTGTAGATTTTAGTTATTGTATGTTTTTTTTTATTTTTTTTTTATACAGAGTAAACCCAGCAGGAAATATTTACATTTTTCTCATTTGTCCCTCAATGTCTCCCCGTTTAAGGTTACGTCAACTGTTTTATTTAAGACACTGATGTGTTTGTGAGCACAGTTAAAGCCCGTATTTGATGACAGATGTGTACAGCAGTATGAAATCAGTAAGATGTAAAGCAAACCAGCTTTATAATTCTTGTACATTACTACCAATGGAATAAATTTCATATAGTGTGTAATTGGTATCCCGCTGTGTTTCCTTGAATTTTTTGTGGTACTTAAAAATTTGGAAATGAGACAGTGTTCTCTCCACTGCTTTTTCCAGTCCAGTTCAGAGCTACTTAATCAATACAACATAGTATGAAGTCCATTAGTTGTCTAATTGTTATATTTTGCTCATAGTAGATTTCCCTTATTTTAATCACTTCCAAGTTATGCGTCCCATTTACATAGATGATTAAATGCCAAAAATGTATTTAGAGAAGCCATCTATTACAAATTGTGAGTAGTGCCATTATTTTTTTTTTAAACCACAAATGGGCTCTGCGATTTATGCGATGATTACTACAAAACTGGTTCCATTAATTACAATTAATTATGACTTATGCAGTCTGACAGTTTTATTTTTCAGGGCTTCAGAAAATAATCAACGCTGCATTACACAGCCCAGCAGACTCGCAAATCTCTGCACTGTGCCATCTTTCACTCATGCTTGAATAGGGCTCAGACAGTTGTTATATGCACATGATTTATGTTTTCTTCAGTCGGCAGTGTTTGTAGTTATGGCTTTCTGTATTAGTGCAGTGTTCTGGACATGCATGCTATGTTTTACTGTTGGTCTTTTATCGACATCAGTAAAATAATAGCCTCAGAGCTTTGAAACAACACTTCGAGGAGCTTGAGACCAGACAGAGTTAAAGTCAATGAACATGACCTGGCAAATTTCTGCATGTGCTAAAGTTGCTTATGTTTATTAGAATCTTAATACTTAAAGTCTGTGTAAAGTAAGAATAATAAATGTGTTCTGAGTTTGTCAGACCAAAGAAGAAAGTGTTATTAACCACCCGGCCAAATTTGAATGATTAAAAATATCAAGAAGTTTATGAAATTAGGTGTCAAAATCAGTAAAAATTAGCAGTATTCTCAGCTCCAGGACTGTGTCCGCTGAATGCACTGAAGCACGCCCACTCGTCGGAGCAGTCAAGCAGCTATTTTGAAGTGACTGAAACGTTTCAGATGAGTTCACAAAATGACATGACTAACTTTGAAACACTGAGCGAGATGAATTAATCTCTATCTCTCTGCTAGAGGTGCAGAGGTATGCTCATGGTGGCCTCAGTGTGTCATCGAGCCACCCTTTAGGACCGCCCAAAAAATCCTGGACTGAAAACTGGTGAAAAACTTTTAACTCGTAACTCCACATTTCAGTAATATATTGTTCAAAGTCTTTTCACATGTTTTCAGCAACTATTTTCCAACATATTTAATGTATTTTGAAGGAAATCTCAGAATTGCCTTAACACGGACTTTAAATACACGTTTGTCACAATCTGTAGGATTTCAATAGACTACAAACATGGCAGTCAGTTTCCGTAAGATTTTATTATAGGTTGAGTTGGCACACCTGTCCCTGAATTTGAAATGACATTTTGAAACTCACTTTAAGGTGTGACTCATTGCTATAACTAAATTTGAACCACAGCAAAACTCTTCGAATTGCCTGGGATCACCAAACGAACACTGATCAAATCCACTGTCTGAACGGCGGACTCCACCACCGACAATGCAGACTACCACATAGAGAGATAACTAATGAGCGTAAACACATTTAATGACTATAGCAGAATAAATGCCAGCCATAAATAGTGTCAAAAATTGGGTTTAATGTCTGGAAAACGTTACGGATTATGACTTAAAATTCATTTTTCTCACTGTTTGAGATCCGAGGTGACACAACTCTCACCGCCTGTTGGGTTAGAGGCAGACTACTGTGAAGTACTCCAGCTTCCCTCCATCTGCCAACTGAGAAACCAGGCGAAAACACATTAAACCTGCACTCAATTACAGCAAAGTGGCTCTGATGTGATTTAACATTGACCTATACTCGTGTGGAGAGGAGCTGACATGCTCAAAAGTCATCCAATTCCTTACAAGCGTGAGGGTAAGGCTGTTTCTCGTCTCCTCTCTGCACCTGAGGAAACGGGTTAAACAACATAAAAGCATGACTCCATGGAAGGAGAGGGGCTCTGATGTAATTTGACATTGACCTTTATCATGTGGAGAGATACATATTTTCTATTCAGAGCATTCTGCCCTAACTTATATTTTTTAGCATTGTCTATTCAGTCATGTTTCTTTTATCACTTACATATCATACTGTTACGAATGCTTGACATGTTATCTGCTTTGTAACTAACATGATCAGCCAGGTGTATCCCACCTGCGTATGAATACATGTTGAATGAATGGATGGATGGAAAGTCAGTCTGCTACCAGTGGGAGGTGATTTAGGGACAGCGGGGGTTTATTGTGAGGACCTGATGTGAGTGTCAGCGTGAAGAAATCAATCTGACACTTATCAGCTTACTGTGACCAATTCACGAGAGGAATAATGGCTGTTGTACGTGGTTTTGGAGGCACATTTATAAACATGAATCAACGGGCCAAATTTAAAAACTAAAGGAACATTTAAAGTCATTCAATTAAAGCTTTTTAATCCTGCTCGGTTTCTATCTCAGAACAACAGAAAAGATGTGCTCCATTCAGCCTGTGTTTGTGCTCGGACCACTGTTGAAGTGTTAAGGACAGTTTGATAATAGGTCTCCACTCAGCTCTTGTCTGCCTTTATGAATGTGCACAGAGGAAGATGAATGAGACTCTTATTCATGAAGGTAAGCGGAAATTGGTTCCTTGGCATTGCTTTTGTGTGCTGTTTGATGTAAACGCAGAGCATATTGTGTTGGGCCATAATGGAATCCTCAGGTTGCAGACAGAGGCCATGATGTATAGCTCCTTATCTTTGCTCCACAAGGAAACAAACCCAGAAATAATAAACAATATTGAGTTGTTGCAGTGCATCTTTCCACTGTTTGGACTTGACGCAGGATAGCTTAGTTTGTTTGGTGATGCCTTTTGTGATATTTCTCCCTCCTTTCCTCCCCATGGTGGCAGCAAAGCAATAAGTTTGGTGATAAATGTCCCCAGTGCTCCTGTTGACCTGTTGAAAACGGTGGCCAGAGAGAGATCTTATCTCGCTCCGTGAGATTTGCCCGTCTCTTCCAGTATTGAAGGCTGCCTCTGGAACACAGGCAGCCTTTTTGTTTTGTTGAAGAAGCACACCCACATCCGTGGAAAACAAAGATCCCATTTCCTCTCTGCACAGTGACACATCCACATGGACAGATTTTTCAAGGCTGAAATTTTAAAGCAGCATGCACGGCTCACTGCACTGCAATTATTGACATCACAGCGTTCAGAGTTTCTGCTCTGACATCACAAATTGGGGTGTGGCCGGGAAGTTTTTCTTTCTTTTTTTTTTTCTTTTCAAAATAATTCATGCTTGACTTAAAGCTGCACTAATCAAAGTTTTTATAGCAACAAGGGTTTAAATGACTCCAAAGGGGTCGCTTGTAATGACGAACGCACAGAATTATTACCTGACTCTGCACTTCCCCTCAGCTCTATGAAGCATTTTAGCGTCTTTCAATTCATTATACAGGCCATTAAAGCAAGGCCCACAACTTTACTGTTTTGGTTCATTCTCACCACAACTTGTAAACCCTTTGTTAACCCTTTTACAGCCACAGCGATGGCCAGAATCTCACCCACTATACCTTGTGTGTCCAGCACCTAATGGCAGATGTATAAAGTTAGCAACTAGCTAGAAGCTAGTAGCTACATGAAGAGTAGCTTTACAACAATACCATGAAGAGCTTAAAGGAGAGTGACTATTCCAACCATCCATCTATTTTTAATAACCGCTTATTTGCTGGAGCCAATCAAAGCTTGGACTTAAATAAATGCTAATGTTGCTCCATGCCAGCTGTTTGCTAACATGTTAGCTATCAACTTTAACAGCTTGTTTTTCAGCCCCTAAGATTAATTAATTATACCCACTGTAACATGTAGTATATTAAACACTGATGTTGTTTTTAATTGCCGGAAAAAATATATGTTGAATATTCATGAATTATTTATTTAAAAACATGGTTTAAATTATGCTGCAGCTAAGATTCTACTTAAAACATTTTTCGCACATTAAAATCTGCAGATTCCCCATTTGGGCTTAGTCAGAACTATGCAGTTATTAATATATGTGTTGTTATTCTCATTTATATTGTGAATTTATGGTATGAATATACTGTGTACAGAGCCAGAGAGTCTGTAAATTGAATCTGTCAAACTTCACCACTAGCAGCACACACATGAGCAACCTGTCTTTCCTTTGTCACTCACTCACTGTCTTATCATTAGTTCCTCATCTGTGCATATTTAGGCCGCGACTCACTCGTCATTACGCCAGCAGTCTAGAGTTGGACAGAGTCTACTGCTCACTGGAAAATGGTCTGCCTGTCAATCTGTCTGTCCTGTCTGCCTTAACCTGAATCCTGGAGAGCAGAATTCATTCTCTCCTCAGTGACTCGCACTGTGGATAATCTATTATGGTGGGAAGACTTAGACAGGTGTAACAATCTCTAATGGTTATGTCAGTCAGAAAACTGCCTGCCACACACACACACACACACACACACACACACACACGCACACACACGCACACACTCAAACACCAGCGGCAGGGTCCGCCCAACCGTGGTGGGAGTGCACATGGGCTGCTCTGGGATTCGCTGAGACAGGAACTGATTGACACCTAAGCCAATGTCTTCATCTGAGGAAAGAGCTGTGCTAGAGAGAGGGAGTGTGGTTTGAGTGGAAACATGGGGGTTAGGGTTGACGATACAAGTATCATATGATCTTTATCCCAATTGCACTTACCTCCATTATTCCCCCATTTGCTGCGACATCAAAAGCCATGCTCTGATTAATACTTTGTCCTTACATGGTCGTTAGAAACATTGATTACACGAATTATCAGTCAACACTAGAACGGATCATTGACTGGGCTGTGTCTTGCACTTGCTCTGTTTGTGCATGAGTGTAATTCCTAGCAATGAATAAGCTTGTTTATACTCATTTATATGGTTACTTGTGTACTATTGCGATTTCATCATTTGTTATCTACCACATTTAGACGCCAATGAAGTATGAAAAATGGCTGCTTGCCTAGACTTCCTCTCTGGCAGCGCGGGGTCTTAATAGGCTGTCGGCAGAATGGGAGGAGAGATTGATTCTTCTGATGATTTCATTAGATGACATCAAAGCAGGGAAATTGCAACAGAGAGCAGGAATACATCTTCAGTGAATAGGAAATCATCTGTCACTTGCATGATACTGTAAGAACATCAGCAGGGACATGTAACCTTGTCAGTGGAGACAAAGTAATTATGATGTTTTTCTCAATAGGGATATCATTTTGGTGCATTACATGAGGCTAGGTGGCCACATTCATCCATAGTTAATATTGCAATAAGGAGAAAAGAAATCAGATGGATTGAGGATTCAGTATAGCTTAGCACTTACATTATGTGTGTAAATGCAGGGATTCGGCCATGCAGGACGGGGCCCTGCACAACATTTGCTGTCAGGCATGCACAAAAAACAATTAAAGTGGAACTAAAATTTGAAACTGAAATTTTTATTATGGAAACAGTGTCTCAGAGTCAAGCCGAGAGCTGCTATGCTCGCTAGGCCGTAAATATAGTGAATATTGAACATAAATTCAGCAGGTGGCCAGAAACATGACTCCACATGAGTCCTGTAACCTCAGTACTACATATGTTTCACCTTGAGTCTAATCACGACTACGTACAGAGTAACATCAGCGTTTTTTAAATCACAGATGTGACTAAGTGACAGGTAATAACATCGCCTCCTCAGCTGGTTCACTGCCTGTCTTGCCATTGGAACTGGAGTGATTTACATGTAACTGAGCTCACTAGACTCCACAGTAACTGGCTATGCTAACACCTTGACTCTGTGTTGTGCTTAATGATGTGGAGGAATGACGGACTGGAGGCTTGCTTCTACTTCTGTGCTGCCATTTATTATCTGGATAGGAAACGCATATGCACTGGTCAGTCATTCAGTTGGCCCGTCACGGTCAGCTGAAACCCAACACACTTGGTGACGTCTCTCATGAACTGGTAAAGTTTCACAATTACCAGCCACATGTAACAGAGGGCGCCCATGATTTCTTAGCAGAAATGCCCGGTGGAGTCAGGTGGGACAGTCTTGTTGTTCATCCAGCCTCGGTCATGTGATATGTAGCAGTTGTAAAACAAGAAATGATGTTAAGATTACCTGAGAGATTACATCAATCCCTTGTCACTTCATCTGAACACAAAGCCTTTGTTTTTGATTATTGGTGAAATGTCACCGATGAGTCCAGCTACTCGTTTTTTACATGCTAGATGTTATTACTGCACATGTCTCTGCTTTTTTAGAGATTAGATCAAGAATATATAAATTTCTCATACATTTTAAGTCAGTATGATGTTCACAGTCTGATCAGATTTTCCAATTTTCCAATCATTGCAGTGTCCGTATCAATGAGAGCAGATCCTCTTTTCCTTTTAACCCTGAGCTGATCCCATTAAAGCTGGATCCTTATCACCTTTATCAGGTTTGGAATGGATGGTGAGCTTAACTGCCTTTGTGCACATTGGCAAGAGCTTCCCGGACTAATGTTTCATTATTCCACACTCAAGGTTACAACCTTGAGAGGAAACAAGAGGGAAAGGCTTGAAGAATTGATTAGAGAATCAAATCATCAGATGTTATCATCAATGTCTTAATCATGGATGTCACACCCTGAGAGCACCGGGCTGCATACCAGTACTACCAAACACTGAACTATAACCCACGTCACCAGCATAACCTCTGACTGTAGGTCTGTAATTGGACAGGGCTCAACCTTTGTGTGGCCCCACAGTGCCATCTAGGAGGTTGGAAGTAGGAGTAGGTTTATGCAGCTGGAGAGTTGATGTAACTTGCAAAACATGTGCACTTTCTCTGCATGAAGTAAACCCAACACTCCAACAAACACATGCAAATAGTGGAGGAAGGGAGCAGGCATAGTAATTATGCCTTACAGGTGGAGTGTTAAATAACGTAAAACACACAAAACATAACGGGCCTTGCTGACAGGCACGTTTAACCAGACCATATTCAACAAACAGGAAGAGAACAGGAAACTCTCCTATTGTTGTCGCAGTCTCTCACACCAGAGTGTTGTAGTCAAGACCACCTAAACCGAGACCAAGTAAAGACCAAGACCAGAGTGTATTGAGACCGAGTCAAGACCAAGACCAGAGAGTATATAGCTAATATTCACCAAATCTCTTTGGCCTTCTCAGTAAGCGTATTGCAGGGTTTATATACTCTATTATATACAGTCAAATTTCATTACAAAATGTTCGGCTGACATCTCCTCCCAGATAGACAAAATCACCTTGTAGGAGCGCATGTGATCGACGGCTGACAGACATTAATAAAATAGAAATTAGTCAAGTTATTAGTTTCACTTGAAACAGGAAGTGTTACCTCCAATTAAAATATAATAATAATAATAATAATAATAATAATAATAATAAGTCTGCAGTCCCAGCTCTAAATCCCCTCTGATGAGCATCATTTTTTTTTTTTCCAAGGATGATGAAGGCATGACATAGTTGTTTCATTTTGATGAGTGGATTAAATGTATAATTATGTAGTTGTCTCACCTGTCTGTGAGCCAGTATTTAGTGCAAAGTCTGCAGCTCTTCTGTTGCTAATATTGATTTCATAATGATCTTTACTCCCTGAAGTCAAGTAGCAGAAGTTAAGTGACAATGTGAAAATACTACTGGCCCATTTTTAAGTGAGATAAATATGCAAGAGTAGTCTTACATGTCACTGTTTATAACCCAGAGCATTTATCCTTTGCTGGAAGGGCCTCTTAAAAAAAAAAAAAGAAAAGTGGCATAAATTAAGTATATAACGTCTCCAGGCACCGCTACACCACTGAGGACAGACTACAGAAACACAGAAGAGGCAGCACAGCATTCATAACGATAGGAGAGGGACGAACAAATAGAGGGAGAGAGACGAACATGTTTGCATGCAAACTAGAGAGAGAAGAGGGGGGAGGTGACTGTCCTGGGGGATGATGATCCAAAATCAACAGAAGGTTAGACAACTTGGTTATCACAGTCTTTACAGTTTGTTTGTTTGTTGATTCCTCATCAGCAGGACAAACACATAAGTACATGAGTAGTAAAGTCAATAGATTCATTGACACGGACGCCGACCTGCTAGAAGGATTATGGTAACAGGTACAAGGCCTGGGGTATTGAACGATGAGCACTACATGAAAGCTAAGGTGAAAATGTGAATTTTAAAGGCCTCAACAGACTGTCTGATAGCAACAGGAATAATAATCCTGAGAAAAGGGGGCACAATAGGAAAAGGCCTGTGGCCTGGTGAGCTCGAGGACAGACAGACTGTATCTGAGAGCTTAGAGAGATAGAAGGTGTAATGAGATCAGACAGGCCAGACCATTTACAATTTAAACATGGATAGGAAGCCAATGAAGTGAGTTTAAAACTGGTGTAATGTGCTCAGATTTTCTAAGTTTAGTTAAGCATTCTGAACCATCTGACAAGACTTTTTGTACAGGCACGTAGCAGGACTGATTACAGTAATCATGTCTTGATGAAACGGGTTTCTGCATCTGTATCTCAAGAGACATAGTCTCAGAATAAGTAAGAACCGAGACTAGCAGGGACTCAGCATATAAATATTGTATGATCTTTGCAGAAAAAGCTGGAGCATCTCATCTATTTTACTGCATAAAAAAATCAGAGAAAGGGTGAGCAGCTGACAGACGGCTGCTTTAGCAACAGCACTGAAAATTATTCTTGTATTGTATTTATTGTTACTGATCAAGCAAGAAAAATACAAAAGTGAATACAGGGTAAGTTTGAAATAACCTCTGCAGTTTGTCAAATAATCAACAACCCTCTGTCTGCTCATAAAAATGAAGTGAGGCAGATGTGACATCTTTTTCATATTTAATTACACACATTTGGTTTACACTTATTTGTGTTTGCTAATATACGGAAGTGTATTGCTGACAAATAAAAATATCAGTATCACGTTCTAATGTGATAATTTATATTGTTAAAACGTGAAAAGTTTAATGTTATAACGTGATGAGTTGGTCTCGGGCTGACTGGGGCAGAGGTGGACGTGTGTGTTCCTCCAGCTGATCAGTGACAAACAATGCTACCTCCAGCAGGTCGGACTGATTCTTCCTCCTGTACAGCCCCATGCATGTTAAAATCCTTCTTAATGTACGCATACTTATCAGTATTGATAAGTTGTCCCATTTCTGGAGTAAAAAAACACATTGAATTGAGTTCAAAGTCTCAAAAGACACTGAAATCTACTGCAGTCACCTTACTTGATCATGAGTGGGTCTAGTTAATGCCTTGTTTCCAATAAAAACAGACTGCCCATTTGAGCTCGCTCTCTATGTACAGACTACATCATTAATAAACAGTATGCACTTACATGTAATGTACATGAAATGTAGCTGATGGAGGAGATTGTACGGGGTATGTAGTCACTCAGCTGATTACACCGAATGTTCACAGTGCTACCTGCATCGTGGGCCAGTTAACTTCAGCGTAACAAAGTTGATGTAATCTCACAACTTTCATGTTTGCTCTGATGCAAAATCAGTCTGTCAGAAACAGGCAGTGCAGCTTCAGTGACTGTGCTGCTGCCAAGATTTATTCAAACCATGTTAAACTCATAACTTCAAGAATACTACAAGGATTTTATTCTGTAAACAAAGTTTAGATTTTGATTTACTCAGACTACAACAAGCTTTCCCTCCTTCATTCACAGGCCTTAATATCACTGAAGAAATTCACGATAAGAAAGCTCCCTGGTCCAAACTCTTTGAACCATTGGACTTTGCTGGGAAGTACAAGTATGTATTCAGTTGCTCAAAGATGAAAATATGGATTGTCATATATACAACATACTCACATGTTTATTATTTTTCTGTTTTAAACATATACCCTCCTGATAAAACCTTTATCCTCTACCTTCATGCTTTTGTACCCAACATGAATTCTTGAATGTTATTTTTCAATCATTTTGAAATTGAAGATTGTGGTGCTTTCTTCTCTCTGAAAACTGTGTTTTGTTCACTTCATCAGGGTTGGCCTGGTGGAGTCCAAACTACGACACCTGGTGGGGACGCTCGAGAAGAACGTCTCCATTTCCCTGGCCCAAGTGAACTCACAGTCCACCACTGGGCTCACAAAGGGAAATGACAAGTAAGGACACTAAGCCCTTAAATTAATATTATTTATATCTAATCCATTACTCTTTTCTATCAGCTAATTGATGCTATATATTAACGTTCAGTTTACAGTCAAAAGTTTGATAAACTGGCTTCTTAATTTGGTGGTTAGATGTCTTTTACTTTGTCATCTCATTGCTCTGTATTTCTGTCTGTTTCAGAGGACTGAGCACCATGTGGCAGATTGGCATCCTCATCAACAGGGAAATGTCTAAAAACGGCATAGACCTGACCTCCGACCTCCTGTCCTTTAGTGACATGAGTATGTTTTTTCTTTTTTAAATTCAGTAGAAATTGAGCAGTGTTTTGTGACATTATGGATCGTATTTTTATTTTGTGCTGCTGCAGTCTACAGCCTGGCAGAGCGCTCTCATATCTATGAGGAGGGGATGACCATATCTGCCTCGTATCAAAAGAGGCACAATGAGACTACGGACAAGAAAAGGGCTCTACCTACACCAAAGCCCACACTGAGCAATCCTACCAATGTTCTACAGGCTCACAGACCACCGGTCAGCACAGGTCAACCAGCCAAGAGGAAAGTCTGGTTTGACTCTGACATGGCACCTAAAAAGTGCAGAGCTGACAAGGTATGCCAACCCCCTCCATGCATTGTTGATGAGAAAATAAATTAGTTTCAATTGTTTCTGATCCACAACTCAGGAGAGTAAAGACTCCTGCTCCATCTCTTCCACAGGTGTCTCGCTCAGTAAGAGTCCATCTCTTGTGAGCTCACAGAGCACCAAGTGAGCTCACAGAGCACCAAGAGACCCGGCGACACTAAGTTCGAATCATCGGGCAAAAGATTCAAACCTGACCTGGTATGTTAAACATCTTCGAAGGTGTTCTATTAAGTTGCCATACACTATTAAAGTTAAACTGATCTAAAGATGTTCCTGTTCTGTGACTAACCTTACTGTCTGTTCCTTCCCTCTCAGAATCCGCCCACTGTGGAGCTTTCTGAGGTGCCTCCCAACCCCACCAGGCCTGTCACAGTAAAAAAACAGGCCATCAAGTTCCAGCTCCTCAGGTACAGCGCAGAGTTAAGATAGAAACTTCCTTATAGCTGCACACAAATCTTCTCTTATCTACTACCATGTGCCACATATGACAGACATCCTCACATGCAGTATTCATGTTGAGATTCATAGAAGGTTTGTTGTAAGGTAGACTGATAGAGCTGGATGAATGTCACACTTTTCACCACAAGAGGGCAATGAAGCCTTTCTGCTGGCCTCCTCCTCACCTGTATAAACACACTGTTCAAAGTAACGTCTGACTGCCACAGTGTATTCCTTCATAGCATCTTTATGGCACCCATGGGTGACCTTTTGGGGGAAGGGGTGTTTCATGCTACTCCATGAACTTGTAAGTCTTACAACTCTATTCCTTCATGTATCTCCTACAACAGACGGAGCTTCACGATCACATCATTGAGATCAAGAGAAGAAACTCCAGCCGGCCATTCCCCCTCATCCTCTCACTCTCTCTTCTCTACCCTTCTCTCACCCCATTTCTCTCTCCCCTCTTCACCCCCACAAGACAGACTGAGAGTCAAAGAACAGAAGTTAATGATAAAAGTATTTTGATACTCTGATTCTGACAGTTAAAACGGCTATTTGTAAATTGCAACACGATTCAGTAAAATGGTGTCACTGACATCAGTATAGGAAGAAGATTGTTCATTATTCAAAATCATAACAATAATGATAAAAATAATAATCAATGAAAAAGAGAAATCCAAATGGTAATGTTACTGGACTGCAGGTGTGTCTGCTACAAAGCTCCATCCTGTCTTATTTGATTTGACCAACTATAAATGATGCAGTTTATTTGCGTTTCGTGGAACTCAATTTTTGGTGTCTGCATCCATTTCTTTAATTCAACGTGCAATATTTTAAGTAATCCAAACATAATCTGATCAGATTGCTTTATTGATTTATAGTGTACAAGGTGGAATTAATTTCCCTGTATAAAAGCAATTTATAGTTGATCGAGATAGTTTTAATCATAGCGTATCAAATGAATTAAACTTAATATCCTGTCTGGAGGCTGAAAATAGATTTAAGCAACTCCCCCACCCTGTTTAGTGACCCAAGCAAGAGATTATATATAGTCAGATGAGGAATGCTTCATTTAATGGTTAGAAAACCTTTTGTAATAGCCATGTTTCACATAAAGCAGTCATGTCCACATTATGCTCAAGAATCAAAGCATTTATCAGTCAGGCTTTCAGTGTTCTGATATTTATAAAACTAGATTTGAGAGTCTTGTTGGTGCAGTTTTCAATAAAAGGACAATTAGTGCTAACAACAGCTTTTATTATCACACACATAATCCACTCAAATATTTTATAGCCAAACAGGCAGGCTTTCCTTAGCTGTTGACTTTTGACCATCTGAAGTGAGTGAAGTCCGTTCAGTGTATTCATCCATTCCTTTTTTTTCCCCTCTGGTAATCATCTTGGAGATGGCCTCGACCCTTGTTTTACATCCTCCAGGACGAGGTGACAAATTACGTCACTGGAAAAGGGTATTCGGTCCACGACTGAGCAAATTATTATGGGTTATTTCCATGGACCGGGCTGCAGGACGTCCCACGCTAAAGAGAGGGCGACGCCTAGCAAAGACTGAGAAGTAGAACAGGAGCACTCATACTGGTCAACATTAATGCAAACATTGTCTACAAGCACAGCTCATGTGGGGGAGTTGGACTCATCATTTTAAATAAATAAATCATCTTAACATGCTCAGATTCTTTTTTTTTTTTTATTATTAAACCTGGAAAGGTCCCATTGAGATTAAAAATCTCTTTTTCAAGGGAGTCCTGGCCAAGACAGAACAGCAGCACAAACAAAGAACAAGTCAAACCAAAACAGATACTGTACAAGACACACAGATAATATTACATAATTACAACACATTACAACAATATTACAACACATAATGGTCTAAAAATGAAAATGCTAAAAGTACAATACAAGTCATGAAATCATCAACAACAACAACAACATCGGCTAAAACAACAACATCTGGATGATTCATTCTCTTGCTCTTTCAATGTGAATTTAAAAGCATTCAAAGAGATCAGATCTTTGAGTTTTAAAACATTCTGTAAGATATTCTGCTGTTAAGATGGACAGAAAACACCAATGATGTGTTTGAATGTTTCAGAAACATAATAAAAAAAGATTTGTCAGAAAATACGTTTATACATTTACATTTATAATGTAAGATGCACAAAGAATGAAACAGTATATTTCAAACAGTATCTATAATATAATTTGTGAGTAGTAGCACCCACAAGCAGGAAGAATCATTGTAAATACTCAGATTCCCCAAATGCACCATTAGAAAGACAATTTAGAAAATTATGACCTGCCACCAGAAAGATCTTTGAACTATCTTTTGTGGTTTTGATGATCTTGATGAAGTTAATTGTTAGATTACTTTGTCACACAGAGCCCACAGAACGTATCATGTAAGATGAAATATTATTTGATATAATTTCTGCAAGTTTTAATTCCCTAAATGGTCTACAACTGTCAGCAATAAACTATTTGGACATGCCTGAGTCGTTCATCCACTTATTGTACTGTAAAGTAGTCAGAGTTATGGTGAGTTTTAGAAATACAGCAATCAGTCTGCCACATGCTCATCTTTTCCTGTACTGCCCCTCGTTGATAAAACCCCCCTGAACTCCCCACAAGAGGCTAAACAAGGACATGCTCATATTAATCAATGTTATCTACAGCCCTGGTTAGAGTGGTGACTTGTTTTGTACATACACGATCTTTGTACTGGAGTAGCAGCGTCGGCCAATGAAAAGACTCAAGGGCGTGGATTTCCGGCAGGCTGGTGCGGTCACAGCGCAGAGTGGGCGTTTGATGTGTTTTATGTCCCCCTCATACATGACTTCTCGTTAAACGTTTCACAAGTTGGGCAACTTCCAATCGTGAAACTTCCAGTCGCAGTCGGCCAATAAAGATGACGGAAAGCTCCGCGAACAAGCTGCTAAACGGAGACGCCTGTCACCGGACCTCAAACGGGCGAAAATCGAGTAAAAATGGCTTCGTGAAGAACCACTGCTCGTTTCAACTGCCACAGAAGTACAGTCGCCCCCGGGAGAAGGTAACGTCAAGGCCCCGCCGTCAAACCGTTCAATAGTGGACCGTTATAAACAAGACGTGCTGTGTGGAGGAGAATAGTTTGAATTAAGACAAAAATATTAGCTCATTTGTTATTTATTTCTTTGTTTACCGTGTTTATTTTGCGACCGTTATTTCTGGTGTTGGAGTTTTGTTCGCGGTAGCTCTATAACGGGAGCCTTACATCACCTCACGAGAGTGAACCGCGTACCGTTAACGCTAATGTCATTAGCTAATGCTAGTTTGGCTTATATAACACAAAGTTAGCTTAGCTTATGTTTACCGTTATTTCCCAGCCTAGCGGCTTTTCCCTCAGTGCTACACATTGCAGGCTAGCTGTCGTCAGTTGCTACATCGTATTTCATTTCTCATTATTAATTCCCAGTCACGTGGCTTTTCGAAATACTCCGTGTTATTGACATTATTAGACGCAGCTTGTTTAAAGAGACACTTGCGGTTTTAAACTTCTTGTTTTGTGGATGATGCCACCTGATCAGGGAGGCTTGTTGAGGTGACTCTTTTTGTAACCTTACACCCCGTTGTTTCTGTGCTCCAGTGTGTGTGTGTGATTGACCGGTCTCTGTTTACACTGACTCCAGTATGGAGAAGAAGAAGATCAAGGGGGCCTGTTGTGTTATTATCAGAGAAGCTGGCTATCTGCCCCCCCTGAGAGAGAGAGAAAAGGACAGGCCCTCTTCCACATGACACTTTAGCGGGATAGGAATGTCTCCAGGCTCTGAAGGGTGTGGTCCGTCTTAGGGTGGAAAGAAAAGCACAAAAAACCCCGAGTTCATCCGTGTTTGTGTGGAGGTGGGGTACACACATGCCTTTGAGGCGTTTAACCCCCCAGTTGTTTCAGTTTCAACACAGAAAAGAAGTCTAGAATCACACACACCGTGTGTACTGAAAGAAATGCTCCACCTCCATCATGTTTGAGAGCATCAAATTGTAGATTTAAGACGGCATGAAGCTGCAGGGCTGCTGATTTCAACATGCTGTGGGTTCACACAATTAGATCCAGATGCTATGGCTGTCATACCAGTTACATCTGCATGCATGTAATGTCTCCATCCTGTCTGAGGCTGAGGCAGAGCTGCATGACATGTCACTGCTGATAATGCTATCACATATTTGTCTTATTCCCAGTTGAAATGGGGAACACTCACCAGTAAACATAAGTGAGTTAGAGCCATTTTCAGGCCATTGTTGATTATTCAGTGATGTGAAACAGTGTGTATCTTGTCAACTGTCTGTTAACTCCTAACCAGACAAGTACAGGATTTAGACCATTTTGCAGAGTAGTAAGTCATTTATGATTAAGTAATTTATCTTTCCTTTATCGAGCTAGCCACAAATCCTATATGGAGAATATAAGAAAGGTATGAATGTACTCACGAACAGGTTTCAGCTGGAGTGGAAGAGTCAATAACTGCATAACAAACAAACAAACAAACAAACATGCAAGTATCTGTGCCCCAGGGAGAACGTAACTCCAAGGCCCAACCGTAAACAAACAAGCCATAAACAAACACAGCTGTGTGGAGTAGAGTAGTTTGAATAAAGCCGCACAAATTTTTTTTAAGCTGCAGGTCCATGTCGTAAGCTTTACATCACCTCACAAGTAAACAGCGTACTGTAAACAATACAGCTAATTTGCTAATGCTAATTTGGTTTGTGTAACTAGTTTAGCTTATGTACACAATTGCCTATGCCTAGCAGTTTGTTCCAATTTGACACATATGTCTTTAGTTGATGCCCAGAATTTAATTTCTAATACTTCATTTCTAATTACATGGCTTTTAAAAATTCTTAATTGTTTTGAGTCTATCATTTATAGCCCGACAACACAACAACTAACCCACGGCAAGAAGAACGTCTAACCAACAATTTCCTGGACCTGGGTCAATAGCTAAAAAAATGAATCTTTCCTAATCAAGTTAGCCACCATCAAACATGGAGAATACAGGAAAAAGCAGGATTTTCATGAGCAGATGGGAGTAAATTGTCATGTCTTGTCTTTGTAATGGAGTGTCAATAACTGCGTTACAAACAAACAAACACGCAAGTATCAACACCCCAGGGAGAAGGTAAATTCAAGGCCCAACCGTCAACCTTTCAAAAGGGTGCGACCCATAAGTAAACAATGGAGAAGAGTAGTTTGATTTGACAGAATAATGCGCTATTCATTTCCTTTTTTCCGTGTTTTTTCTTGTTTTGGAACACTAATAGATTACAGCTGGGATAGTCGTGTCGGAAACGGCTCAGAAAAAACGAGCAGTGAATTGAATGGGCAATTAGCAGGGAGAGGACTCACTTATTTACTCTGTTTTAAGCCGGATGTTTAACACACGTCATGTGCAAGCTTTTCTTAGGTCTATAATGTGACACAATCATCTCTAAAGCTGCAGAGGAAACATGTAAAAGAGAAACAGAGTTTGTTGGTCGGATGTTCTTCTTGCTGTGTTGTCAGGCTATAGATGAATGGCGCAGGTCTACCTCTTCACAGCTCCTGTTTGTCCACAGGGTATAAAAGATTAAACCAATATAACATCATTCAAACTGTATTTAGCGTCCGTGGTTGGCGTCTCTTTGAGCGGTGTGTTGGGATATGAATGTGTGTTTGTGTTCACTGTTTGAGACAGTTCACAAACCACAGTTTCGGGGTCTGCTGGTCTTTTCAATGCATATTTTTAACTTTTAGAGAAAGGGACCTGTTTCACTGGCTGCACACACACACACACATACACACACGCACAGTGCCTGTTCCCTAGCTCAGAGGTATTTCTTGGAGAAGCATGACTGGTCACATGAGCTATGGTTGCTAAGCTGCAGGCCTGGTCTGTAATGAGTGACCGTCCTCATTTGTTTAATGTTAGTTTTGTAGACAGCTGGTCCACAGTCCAGCTTGAGATGATGTTTTAAATAAAGATTTTTTTTAGCTTATGTGGAACTTCTCCAGTGAGCAGCCACATTTATATGGCCCCATAATCCAAGATCAATATTGCTATTCATAAAACTCAACAAAGTAGAACCCTGGATTGATGGCCATTTTACTGCCCACTGGCCCACGGGGGCCAGGGCATTGGTTAGGTCTCCATGAATTAACGTGCTTATTGTGCTTTATTGTGTCTCTAACTCTCTTTCCAAGAAAAACACCATTTTAACAAATGAGCCCTGCTGTGGTCGAGTGTGTGCCCAGCTCGTATTGGATTGGTCTGGTCTGCTTTCTAGTGTAGTACACTTGATGAGTAAACAGACATGAAACATTTTAACAGAGAAACCACCAGCTGGATTGTTTGTTTTTGGAGAAAGTGGTGTGCTTTAGTTAACATTATTACAGCTACATCTGTGCCCTTGAACTTCGATTTGTTTTAGGCTGATGTGCAAATGTTTATTTTATTTCAATTTTATTTTAACTGTAGCTGTAGAGATTTCTAATTAGACATACTTTTACTTTACTGCCCCCCCACCCCAGAACCAAAATGGTACACACAACTCCTCCCTGTACAAGAAGCCGTTTTTGGAATCATTTGAGGAGACTCCTCTACTGGTGGCGGTGTTCACCTACATGGGTTATGGCATCCTCACCATCTTCGGCTACTTCCGAGACTTCCTTCGCAACTGGAACATCGAGAAGTGCAACATGGCTCAGGAGAGAGAGGAGCAGAAGGTAATGTAGCATTTACATTAGACTCTTTTGAATGAAAAGGCTCATTTAGTTTAAGCCATCCCTTCAGTCACACCAGTTCTTTGGAAAACTTGTGTTGCAAGTCTTTCACCCGTCACGACTCTTCCCCTTGTCTGCCACAGAACAAAGATGTCTCCTTTGGAATATAGTGAACTACAAAAACATGGCATCAAGTAATCATCAACACTTTCCCATTTCCCTTACAGGATTTTGTCCCCCTGTATCAGGACTTTGAGAACTTTTATAACAGGAACTTGTACATAAGGATTCGAGACACCTGGAACATACCCGTCTGTTGCCCCCCTGGTGCTACAATGGACCTGGGGGAGAGACTTACCTTCGACTACAACTGGACCTTCAAGTAAGTTACTGCATTGTGATGTGGTTGTGTTGTCCTGTTTCGTGTACACAGGGTCAATTTAGAACCAAGGCATTGAATGAAGGTCACTACTCCCCCAAAAGGCATGTGTTTATGTGACTTAGCTCAACAGGAAGTTCATTGATTTGCACTTTAAGGACTGACCTTTGTATTTCGGGGAATAAGAGTGACATAAGCCATGACTCAGATGGTTATGCTGAAAGCACTAGCATCTGTCACATAACACCAAAACTAGACAAACACAACCCCACAAAGTCTACAAATACATATGGTATTTAATTATCATTATTATTTCCCCCCTAAACTATTTTTATTACCACAGTGCATTGGTGCAACTGGGGCAGTTCATGGTTAACATTGAGGAAATGGTTGCTAGGCAACCAGGGTAGACCAAAGCAAATTATTTTTATTAACCTAGAATCAGGGTACCGTTTTCTCTGTCTCTGACGTTCTCTGTCCCTCTACAGGTACACAGGCAAAGTGATGAAGGGCATCATCAACATAGGCTCATACAACTACCTCGGCTTTGCTGAGAACACTGGGGCGTGTAACATTGCTGATGTTGCCACCACACAAAAGTACGGAGTTGGTGTGAGCAGCACTCGCTGTGAGATGGGTAAGCGTGAGTTTTGTGATTTTGTGATTCGTCAACATCTAACGCTGCTTACTGTTATAAAAATGGAGTATGTGATCAAATGAACTCTTATTAAACCTCAGCTGGTGCTTTTTTTTACGCCCGCTCCCTTTCTTGTTCGTTGCTCTTTCAGCAAACAACAGAAGCCACAGGATTAAGTGGTTTCGAATGGGTTGAAAGGGTGTGAAGTGTAGTGATGCATTGTGAAAGCTTTGAAGTTCAACTTCTTTTCAGTTCAGCAGCTAACGTGCTCTGGTCTCCTTTCGACCTGGACAGTTGGTCAACAGTTACACATTTCCTAACCCCTCTTGCAAAGCGTTTTTTTCCAGGTTTAGTGTGTCAGATTTAGACAGCTCTATATCCAGGATATGGCAGTAATTGAATATAATATGCATTACTATTTTCATTAGTGTATAATCACCTGAAAATGAGTATTGTTATGTTTTTGTTACGTTAGAGTGACTTTACATCTACAGAGACGCCCCAGGTCCTCTCCTATGGAGTCCACCATATTGAACCACCATGTTTGCACAGTAGCCCAGAATGGACAAACTAAGCACTGGCTCTAGAAAGGCCCTTTCGATGTTTTTCACATTTTTTACGGCCACTGTAGTTTCTCCTTCACTGCTACACTGCTATATGCCACTTAATCCTACTCACTGTAGGTCCTCTAAATCCAGCTGTCTGTCGTGTCACCTGAATGCTCGCGTGTGTGCTTGTGCATCTTCTTACACAAGATAAACAAAACAGGGCTCATACAAAAACGGCCCGACAGCACTACTCGAGAAAACCTCACTGTTCGTTTGAACAAATGTCATTTAACATTTTTTCCATTAGACAACTCAGCATGTACAACACAATTAATGGAAGCTGTAGTTTAACTGAGTTTATGTAATTTCCAGGCAACTTGGACATCCATGGGGAGCTGGAGAAGTTGGTTGCCAGGTTCCTGGGTGTTGAGTCAGCTATGACTTTTGGCATGGGCTTCGCAACCAACTCCATGAACATTCCTGCTCTCACAGGGAAGGTATGGAATTTTATTCACTTCCTTTGTTTGTTTTTGTTCTCTCTAGAACATCCTCCTCCTCTTGATTTGATTACTTTTAATTTTTTTACGTCTTGTTTTATTATAGTTACATTGGCTCATGTACATGTACTGTAATTGTATGGGTATGCTAGTGCGACTAACACTTTTACTGTTAAGGGAAAGTGCAGTTTCCTGTGAAAAGTGAAAACAAGCAGAGAGAGAGAGAGGGAGTGGAGAGTTCAGACTGTTCCACATCACACGAGTTTCCGGGCAAAGCTTTCAAAACATTTTGAGTGCAAGCCAGTTGGAGATTGAGATTTCTCCTGGCCGCTGTTGTTCTAACCCCAACAAATCACATTACTTGCGTCCTTACTTGCTCTTTTCTTCCCCTGCCAATGTCGCTTGAACAGGAAGTAGAAATCTGATCTGAAAGGTGCGTGTACCATGTGAGTGAAAGAACACGTTTCCTGACGACCACATGAGGGAAAAACAGATGTGCAGTCAAAGCAAGAGGGCGAAACTTAGAGCAACATAGTAAAGATTTGAGTCACTGCACTTGTCACAAGGGTTCATAAATTCTTAACTACGCTTGTCACTTTTCTGCTAACGCACATCCTTGTGTCATGGCATGATTATGTGTTATGTAACAAGCCCATTTATTCATTGACCAGAGGAAATGGTGTGACATGTTTGGATGTTTTGACCTTATGATGTGGATAAGATATCAGCATTACTCAGTGCATGTGCATATCAAACTCTTTGTTTATACTCTAAGAGTTCAGTTATTACGGCTTGTAATAACACAAGTCACACTTCACATGGGGTCATGGATCCATGTTCAATTTAACAGAAAACAACCACTCACTTATTTGGGATCATCATCTCCCAGTTTATTAAAAGTAATTATGAAGTAGTAAACATTATTAGCCAGACAAAAAAGAACAGAGTAGAAACCAGATATGGATGTGATTGTGTTAGCACGTTTATTCAAGGCAACAGAGTATTAAAGTTTCATGTGAACATCTTAATCTGAGCCAGCCTGGATCATTGGCATGTTCCAGAGAGTTCAGTTCAGTCTTCATCAAAGAGAAATAATCAGTCTGGGATATAAAATCATTGCTCAGCACTATAAAACTCCAGCATGTGATATCCTGGTGCATTATAATTATGTTAGCAAAGTTCTCAAGAGGGTTTAATAGTGTTTCTCTTTTCTGACTAATTATGGATTAATGCTCTTCCCATGTAGAAATTGAGCTACAAAACAAACTCTTTTTTTTCTCCTTCTCTTTTCTTCCTGTTTTAGGGTTGTCTTATCCTGAGTGATGAGCTGAATCACGCGTCACTGGTGCTGGGTGCCCGCCTGTCTGGCTCCACAATTCGGGTCTTCAAACACAACAGTGGGTGACCTATGATAATGAGCTTACTCAAGAACAGTTAGATAGCATTGTGCATTCATTAGATCTGTCAACACATGACTTCTACCACATGAATATGACTTTTTTTTTGTTGTTGTTGTTGTTGTTGTTGTTGTTGTTCAGGATGAACACACACAGATACATGTATACACTCTGTCACCAGAGATCTTGACTTACAGTTATCCAAGCTCAACCAGGAACCAGGCAGCCTGACTGCTGAGAAAATGCTCCCAGTAATTCAAAGGGTTGCAAGCATAAAATATTGACACTGATCCATGAATTAAAGAAAGCTCTCGTATTATTTTCGGGGAATAAAATCTATCCGCTCACTAACAAGTCTTTCCTTTGTATTGTAGACATGCAAAGCCTGGAGAAGCTGCTGAGAGACGCCATCGTGCACGGTCAGCCGAGAACCCACCGACCCTGGAAGAAAATCCTCATTGTGGTGGAGGGAATTTACAGGTATGCACAGTAATCTTACTCTCGCGCGCATGAACACATACAGTTCACATACACACACACAAACCCACAGGCTTTTAAATTGCCTGAGCTAGATAATGAAGCAAACTTAGTTAATTAAGTTTCTGTTTGTTCTGTTTTATCTTTTCACTGGAAGCATTTTTATACCACTGCAGTATCACATTACAGTGTTTGCTGCCAATTACATGACGCCCACAGTTTTCAGGGTGAGGACTCATTAATCTTGATTTAGCTTGTCTTGTAGTGCTTTCGTCACTTTATTTGTACATTCGAGAAAAGGCATGTAAACACTTCCAAACACACACTTCTATAGTATTTAGATATATTCTTCTGTGGTATCACTTGGTGTTGATGCATACCAGTAGTAGAACTGTTACTTACTCACTTAACTGTTCAGACAGTAAGACATTATGGTGTCACAATGCGTAGGTATTGATTTACTAAGCCTGCCGTAGCTCCTAAAGGCTGGTTTTATGATATGATCATGACCTATATAAGATAAGTGAAGCAATACGTCAGCTGATTACAGTTTAATGTAGGAACATTTCTCCACTTAACTACGTACTCAGCATAAATGCTGCTCATTTTGATGGGACAAAGTGTGAATACCAATTTCACAGTTTCTTAGCCATGACAACAACACACAAAATAACGTCAATTTAGAAGAGTGCCCATTCTCTCTCTCTTTTTTTTTTTTTTTTTTTTTTAGGCTTTATGTGTCTCGTTCTTTGAAGTGTACTTACCATAGAGGAAATCAATCCTGTTGATCAATATAGTTCTCAGAGAAACTGCCAGACATGCTCAGTGTCCTTTACTAATGCAATGTTAATGGAGTTTCATTTCCACTGGGATTTTTAAAGTAAATGTTTCAGCTGCTACAATAGACAGTGCCTGCACAGACATGTGTGTGTGTAACACCTACACACAACAACAAAAAAGGTCAGCTGCTCACACAATCCCTCAGTTACTGAGCAGCTTTCTAATGTTGCTATATTCTCCATAAAACAGCTTTATTATTATTTATTATGGTTGAGAACACTCATTACATTCAAATAAAGTGTTAATTTATGAGGTTTAAGCATGTCATTAATACAAATAAGTTGTGGGAGTAGTCTGATGTTTTTTGTTTTTTTTTACATGTTCTTACATGTCCTGCAGTATGGAGGGATCCATTGTGCGTCTGCCTGAAGTCATTGCTCTGAAGAAGCGTTACAAGGCGTATCTGTACCTGGATGAGGCCCACAGTATTGGAGCTCTGGGCCCGAATGGCAGAGGAGTGGTGGACTACTTTGGCATGGATCCCAAAGATGTCGACATAATGATGGGAACTTTTACCAAGAGCTTCAATGGTGCCGGAGGATACATTGGAGGCAAAAAGGTGGGTGAACTCTTCCACAGGAAAAACTGAGGCCTTCTCTGTTGTAAGGGAAGTAATGAAGCTCACTGATTGCAGTAGCTGGCAACTTGGAACATTATTTTCAGGGACTTCTATGCTACTGCATAGACTCGGCATGTTGTGTGTCACTTCCTATGGATATTGGTCAACACTTTTTATCAGGAATGGGAAGTGTAGCTTCCTGTTTTTTTTTAAGTAGGGCTACTTCAGTTTGGCCTGTTATTTGGCCTTAAAAACAGAAATGACAGGCTGAAACAGTGTGAAATATCAGTCAGGTATGATACCCAAAATGACCAGATGGTGCATTATTTTTCAAATGATTTTATGTATTCTACAAGACAGAAGAACTGCATCAAAAATATAGTTTTATAACCAGCAATAATCCAAATCCATTATTAGCCTAGAGTCTAAAACTTTAGCCACCTGTCCCAGTTTGTATGTAAATAACATGTCAGAGTTAAAACCTAGTGATTTTATCACTAATTTGGAACTGTCTTTTTATGTTGTGAAATGAAATATACTGTGCCTGTGTTGTTACTGGAAAATAAAATCAACTGCAATGTAACTCCTCCATCAGGAGCTGATCGACTACCTGCGGTGCCACTCTCACAGTGCCCTGTACGGCACCTCCATGTCCCCTCCTGTGGCCCAGCAGATAATCACCGCTATGAAGATCATCATGGGAGAAGATGGGACCACACAGGGTAGGCAGCTCGAATCACGATCTACATGGTTTCAAAGATAGCGGGGCAATGTCATCTTTTACAATGGTTACCATTTATAGAATTACTTTTTGTGTGGACAATTTTATTCATATTGCACCAGATCATAACAAAAGTTATCTCATACACTATATCCATATAGAGCAGGTCTAGACCGCACTCTTTATAATGTTATCTACAGAGACCTAACAATCCCACCAGGAGCAAGCACAAGGAAAAACTTCCTTTTAACAGGCAGAAACCTCGAACACAACCTAGCTCACCGGTGGGCGTCCATCTGCCGTGATCGGTTGAGCAAGTAGAAATGTAAATTTTATATTTGGCTAGCACAAACCAAATTGAAGCTAATGATGTGTGTTTACTGCATGCTGCACTGAAGAAGTTCTTCTTGGCGAGCCTTTCTTGCTCATTTTTTTTGCACTTGCAGTTACAGCAGTTCTGAAATGTCCACAATTTCCGGGTCACTCATGTTTCGTCAGTCTGATTTGAGATTGGACTGTCACAATGCTGCTTGTGTTTTGAATGACCTCCCATGAATGGCCACAAGATGGCAGTATACACCTGTTGCTCAGACTTGATTCTTTCCTGCAAACCTGACGTCTGTGGCTGATCAGAAAAGTGTTGGCTGACAGGAACTTGTTTTCGAAAAAGATTGATATCTATGGCTAACTGGCAATTATTTATTTATAAATAAAGGTATGTTGGATAGCCTTAGCCAACTGTATGGCATGTGTAAACCCAGTCAAGATCGAATGTAAATGCCACACAGGTTCATGCCCTTCATACATTTCCATTCACACTTTTACTACAAAATTGGATGCAAATCTCAGTAATGCTCAATTCCTGCTTTAGAATGTCACGTGATCTTATTTTTCACGATGAGGGACAGTGGGTAATAGAGTCACCTCTAAGTCAAACTGTACTACTTGGCATAAAACATAAAACCTGCAGCAGTGAATGTGTCCTCTGCATGGTTATATTTGAAGGCCTGTCCACAGCAGCTTCTTTCTGTTTTTATCTTTCGAGATGTGCATTTTTAATTCACAGCCGATGGGTGGACGGTTGCCTTCCTCCGTCCGATTCAACCCAGGCTAATGGAAGGTCTTAAAGTGGTGGTATGCTGACACTTCTACCCCTCTCCCTTTATGGCTTTCAGATGTGTGCTTTTCTGTGTATGTGTGCTTCCTTGCCTTCACGCTGGGTACAAAGCAGCATGGTGCTTAGGACTAGAGATCTGTGCAGATCAAACTCTGCTGGACTCATCTCCTACACACACAAACACATCACTAAGTCTTGTTTTTCTTGCGGGGCGGCACCCTTTTACTCTTTAGGGGGCTTGATTGATGCGGCCTCCCTTAAAATGCTGATATAAGATCAGGTTACCTTGCCCCCCAGTCATTCAGTCATTAAGTATGGGGAATAAACACCTGGAGCAACCTTAATAGTATGACTGTTGCACTGTGTCATCGACTCTTTAAGCATTCCCAAGAAGAGAAGGCCAGACTGGCTGACCTTACTACATATCCTTGTAGGAGACTAAGAATGACAGTCTGATTGGTTGCAGCCCCGTCACTGTTTGAAACTCAGGCCTTTGAAGGTTCAGACACTGACACAAAGTCGAAGTGACAGTTGAGCTGCCTGCTAACAGTTTGTTGCTCAGGACGACTGCTCATGGTTCCTGCCATAGGCCTGCATCAGAATGGACATTTGTAGTTTGAAGCTTGCATGAATCAAATATGTGGATGGGAAATAAGGGCACAAGACGGGCAAACATTTCTTCAATATGAAAAGAATTTCTAAAGCGCTTGAAAAGCAAAATGTCTGAATATCATATTCTACTGTTTTTGTGTGTTTGTTTTTTTTTATCACTCGGTGCTGAGAATAGCTTTGGATTTCTTCACTGTGGGAAAAAAAATGTCTGGATAAATATAATGTCAGACTTTGTTGTGTCTCAGGGTGCTTTGAAGCCGGGGTGTTTCTGTTCTGTTTTCCAGCACAGCCAGGCAGATGTGTGTTGCTGTTGGCGCTTTGTGCCATATGGTTATTTGTTTGGTTAAGATGCTATCTCTGGAGGCTCAGCCTGAGGACACATTGAGTGAATCCGCAGTGTGCATCAGACTGACACACAAGGATTGATGCCTGTTTAGTTTCAGCCCCTTGACCTCGACTTTAAAGAATCCCGGTTGTCTTCAAAGGCGAGTGGTGTAGTGCTGTCTCCAAATAAAGTGTAAGGCATAATAAAAGACATGCTGTTTAGTTATGTGTGTTACACTCAGTCTATTTATTTTTGTTTGGTGTACATGGTTTTGTTGCTGCAGCAGATTAATTTGAGCTTGTGCTGTCAAATGATATTGATTACTGCAATTTATAAGTAGCACATAGTTTTGCACCACTGCTATTTGCATCATTCTGTTTCCTTCACTTAGCCTCCGAACAAGAGCTGATAATCCAGTTTCTTGGGAAGTACAAGCATAATAATAATAAAAAATAGTGTACCCCCCAGGTGTTTTTACTTATCCTAGTTTGTTAGACCTGTGCACACGCGGTCACAAAGCTTCATGTACCAAAAGGAATAATGAAGTTGTAAGTCGTCGCGCCCTAACAGGTGCAACAGGAGATCAAGAACAGGCTGCAGTGCACACACAGAGCTGATGAGAGGAGGTCTAATCAAGCAAATTAAGTGAAAACACCTGTGTGGGTGCACCAAGGGGGAGAAGTGGACTCATTACTGAAGCTAAGAGATGCATTAATCAAGGTTTTTTAATTGCAACAGAGCATTAGTTGGAAAATGTATTTTATTCATGGTGTTGAGCTCCACTCACAGTAAAGTAAGCAGGCGTGCCACCTAAGAACTTCAATATAAGTTGGCGTAGTAATTTAACTGTACGTTTGTGCAGGAATACATGTAATAACAGGTCACGTGGTGAAATATCTCTCTGCTTTTCCGCCCTTTCCAGGTGCTCATCGCCTCAGACAGCTATCAGAGAACACCGCCTACTTCCGCAGGAAACTCAGCGACATGGGCTTCATCATCTACGGCAACAATGACTCGCCTGTAGTACCCATGATGCTCTATATGCCTGCCAAAATTGGGTGTGTGATTCTCCTCATATTATTTGATATTAACAATGTTTACAACATCAAGGATAATTGGGATGGCTAATCGGAAGAATGATATCACGTTTGGAAAAGACACAAAGGCTCGTGCTCTAATTTTAATGACTGACGTACTGTTGTACCTTCTCCAAATAGATTCTGACTTGGTGTGTGGAAAGCTGTTTATGATTTCAGTTTCACACATTAAAGAGAACATCATCTAAGATGTGGTGCCGGTGGTGGAGAGATCAGATCATCAGTTAAATTTGCCAAGTGTTGCCCTGTGTCTAACGTCGTCATTGCTTTTCAGGGCATTCGGTCGGGAGATGTTAAAAAGAAATATCGGCATAGTGGCCGTCGGCTTCCCAGCGACGCCCATCATTGAGTCGAGGGCACGTTTCTGCATTTCGGCTGCACATACCAGAGAGGTGCTTGACCAAGTAAGTCATCCAATCACTGTCCAGAAGGAAATAATGTATCCATAAATATTAAAAACAGGTGACTGTAGATGCAGAGAAATCCCCATAGATTTACAGACTTATTTTCAATAACTATAAAGTACTGTGGCTGATGATGGGTGACATAATCAGCTGTTTCATTACATTTTCTCTTCACTTTCTTGTGACAGAAGACTTTCTCAGATGTCTTGCCGTCTTTACTCTAAAATATTGTATGCAGGTTTCGTGTACAGCAGGAACCAAACCATGAAAATGACTTTTAAAATGGTCTTTGGTTTTTGGAAATTTGGGTTTTTTGGCAAAACGTGCACAAACTGAAAAATATGCCTCTAAATATATTAGCATTCGCTCTGCTGTCATCACTTAGATGCAACAGTATTGAGGGAGATGAGTAAAACTAGTTCCTTGAACACTCAGACTTATCATCCAAGATATGAAGACATCGGATCTCTGCTCAGTGTGTTCTTCACCGCTGGATCCAGTCCTGTAACAAGATCTCTTGAAGACTTAATTTTATCCTCAACATGATCTATTTGTTTGGATTCAGAGGTGATCATGGATCCTAGCTCACTGTAGTTTTTTTTAAAGCTGTTGTGTGTGTGTGTGTCCACAGACTCAATAGTGTGAGTGTGCCTCTTGAATAATAAAGGCTCCCAATATATCCTTTATTATAAAGGAACTTGGAAGGCCAAGCTGTCTCCGAGTATTAAAGCGTGGCTCAGACAGAGACTTTTATTTGAGCTGCTCTGTCTCTCCAAAGACACTTCATTCATCTTACTGAGGAGCATGTCAACACCGTTTGTAATAGTCCATTTAAAGGGCATCAGCCTGCCTTTGTAGAGCACTCCGAGGAGCCGCTTTTTCCGTCTTTGGAAAAGCCAGCCCTTGCTATTTCTCAAACCATGGAATCAGAAAAAAGGTCAGGAGGAAGGTAAATTGTTTCCAGGTGCCCCGCAGTGTTGCAATGCTGATACAGTCTCTTGTGGAAAGAAGTGGAGGAGTTTCTGTTCAGTTGTGGTTTATGCAGGGAGCCTTCTGTCATGTTCAGTGCTTGAAAATCCAAGTGTGATTAAGCCGTACCACTCCATTTATCACCTACAAAAGCAATCCTCTTTCAAGTCTTGCTACGTGTGTAATCTTAAGGTTTGTTTTTTTTTTATTATCTGGCTCGTGTGTCTGGCTGTCTTCACTTAATTTTGATTGACGTAACTAATATGTTTTTGGATACAGATTAATAGCATTCTTCCTGTTCTTTCGGCAGGTTTTGGAGGTCATCGATGAAGTGGGTGACCTGCTGCATCTGAAGTACTCCAGACGTCAAAAGCCTCGTCCTTCGCTTGGGTGGATGGCCGAGGAGAGCCATCTTCAGGACTGAGCCACTATCTCTCTTCCTCCTTTACTTTACCTTTTCTTGTCTAATATCCCCTTTTTTGACCATCGTTTTCTTTGAGCCAGTCCCTTTACCCAACTTTATCACATCTCTTTACATCTGACTCCCATGGACGCAGCAGAACCAAAGTCCTTCACAGGTCCACCCCGTTTTTAAAACCTGTACACCAGTATCACTCATTCGCCTACAGTATGTGCAGTCTGTTACCTGTGCAAATGATTTCACCCATTGCGGGGTGTCCGTTGTTTTGCGTTGTGTTGCGTTGCGTTGTGTTGCGTTGCGTTGTGTTGCGTTCAGAGCCTTTCAGTTTGTTCTAACCTATTGTGACTGCATCGGTCTAACGTCAAGTCTTATTCCTGTGTGCACATTGAATGTGTGTCTTTTTGTGCAATAATAACTTGGAGTTTCTTTGTAGTTCAAACAACCTGGAGCAAAGTTCAGTTTATTTTTTTTGCCATGAGTTCCTGCTCGTGCACTTGGGAAAAAAAAAAAAGGAGGGAAAAAAAAAAATCTAATCATAGCTGTTACTATGATGAACACGAAAGGAAAAATTCTATATGTAAATATTATTTATCCCAAAGTTGGTATTACTGCCTTAGGGTAGCATCCCAAACCTCAAGAAGAGATACATTATTTCACAGGAGTAACATTAGAATGTGCACTCCACATGTATTTATCTGAAGGCTTTTTTCCCTAATCACTTTTACTTGAATAGAGAGTATAGAGTATTGGGATCTTTCCCTAACCAAAGGATATATATGTATAGATATGTTTTCTACCTTTTCTCTTAAAATGCAAAGCAGATGTTCCAAAAGAAAACGTTTAACAGGGAAAGAATCCCAGGGAGGATATTTCTAAGGAATATTTTTTACTGCTTATTTTCTAGAAATATTTTTCAGCCTTATTTACTGTTTACACCTGCACTCAAAAACTTGAGCCCAGTGTCTTTAACATTTCTATAAGCTAATGAGCTACATGTGTGTTGTTGTTTTGTTTTTTTTTTTCTTTTTTTTGTAAGTAGTTCTCACTCAAGTGCTTTCATGTGATTCAGCGTCGACACCGATCACCACACATGATGACACGCTGTAACTTTGATCTGTATATATGATGATGCCGCTCCCAAGCTCATCTGATATACAGACCTCTTTTATTTATTTAAAATGTCTTTGTCATCTTTCAGCTACCTTTGTGTTTGTGAAAATGTAACCGTTATCTGAAAGGCAGCTCCAAACGTGTCCCAGTGTATTTCAACTGACTACTTGCACGACTTCAGTGCTAGCACTACTGACAGGCATTGTAAATGCACAGATGACGTAGTCACTGAAATTTGCAAAATTTGTTTGGTGATGCTTATCATCTGTGGTCATCTTCTGGAATGACATTCCATATCAGTCTGCTTTCAGTGTCCAGCGTTTGTTTTAATGTTTTTGTCTGATTTTTCTGTGTGAGGTTGCCCCAAACGGGGCAAACATGCCACTGTCAAATATCCCATTTGTGTGTGTTTTATGTTGTGTCACTTAATTGATGTGAATTGGAGGCAGCGCCAGTGTAGCCAGTCGAAGGCTGGCCGTTGTCTGGTGACGTGGCCATTCCTATAAATGTTCATCAAAGTGATTCAGTTCAACTCAAGTTTAGAGATGCTTTCGTTGATGTTTTTTTGGCATTTTTTAGCACAGCACGACAACTTTTTGGGGTCTCTTTTAACTATACATCCATAAGACATTAATTGCGTTGTCTTTGAATGAGTCATTCCAATATTATTGGGAGTTTCTTTTCGCAGAAAATGGCTTGAATAACAACTCTGTGATGCATTTGTTTTTAATAAATACAATATAAAAGGTGGAACACATGACTATGATCTGGAATTGCACTCTTCAGAAATGTGCCCTGACATAAAACATTTTCTTCTCGTCAGAGTTTCCTCTCAAGCTGTCTGCAGCACCGTGCAGTACGTTAAGTCACTGCATTTCTGTCTATGGAGGCAAAAATGTAATTGCAAACAGCAACATGACTGTTTCTCGCAGCCAGGTTTCCCTCACTGAAAGTGAGGAATTAAAGTCAAGAGAGATTATAAAAATGTTTGAGTTGCTTAAAACTCTTTGATGTAATATATGACATTTTTCAGCCTACCCAACCACAAATACCTGCAGACTGACCTGCAGTGACCATTGGGAAGTTGCTTATCGGTTGCTTTTGCCCTTGGATTGTATTTGGGTTGACGATAAACCACTTAGAGGAGTTTGTAAAGCCATGATGTTTGTTGACCATGCTGTTGGAAACTGCTGATTAAATCACTTTCTTCGTATCAAATTCTGGAATGGGTTTGTGTTTATTTACAGCCGGCGCACACAGACTGTAGTCACAACTTAAAAGCTCATGACAAACATGTTTGTAAGCCTTTTTGACTGATAAGTCACTGACATCCTGCCATTACACAGCATTCCACTTTGGCCAGTCATTCACACAAGTCTTAAAATGGTATTTTTGGGAGCCGGTATGCCAGTGGGATGAGATAATGACTTGTTTCCAGAGTTTAGAAAAAGGCAAAACAAGCCTAAAGATAATTACATGTGATTTAAGAGATTGTAGGAACAAGGGAAATAATTTCACCAAGCATTGGTGGAATATTGCACTTTAAAATGTGGTGTTCAGGTCTGAGTAATTGATTCAATTCACTTTTCTCAGTGAGTAAATGTCCACTTCATGTCCTCCATGTGCAGCCTATTGTAAGTTCTGTGCAAACTAAACCTTGTACCTTATCAGGAACCTCAGTGGCCCAACGCGCCCCCCTCCACACAGCTGTGAGCAATAAGCTTCCCACCCCCAACTCCTTCAGCATCAACCCTCTGAATGCGTGCGTAAAAGGCAAGTTTACCGAAACTGGTTGGCTGGGCTGTGCGCACACAAACACACACACACTCACACTCGAACCGGTGGATGAACTTCGGCTGGATCATGGATTAACGCATCAGACAGATAGCAAAAACGCACAGCATGCTATGAACTCCAGATGTCAATGTATTGGAAGAAAACACCCACCCACCCACGACGGAATGACTCACAGTTTAAAGTAGTCGAATAAGCGAGCGCCGGTGCGGACGGGGAGATTCTGCGTGGGGTATTTGACTCCTTTCTGGTACTTAAAAGCTCTTCAAACTGCGATTTTTTTATGGGGAAGAAAAGCGTTAAGCTCGACCCGCCATACGGACTGACAGTTGCTGCACGAGGCGCTGGTGTCAGATATGGATAGCGCGCGAGGGGATACCTCTGGACGCTGGTGCGCATCTTCATAAAGTGCCACACTTCGAGACTAACTTCATTTGTCCTGAGTCAAAGTTGCTGTCAAAGGGAAGACGAGCAGGACGCGGTCTCTCCTTCTGCACCTCTACTAGCTAATTTGAGGAAAATAGTTTGAGAGAACCCTCCAGAAGAAGTACTTTTACAAACCTTCACGGGAAGCTTTGAAGATGCGTCAAGGGGTCGCGTGGAGATTTCAGATGCTGCTCGTGATTTGGTCGATACTCGTCGTTAATTTGGGGACCGGGTTTCCTACCAGACATAAGAATGTTGGTCACAAGGTAAGTTTTCATCAGATAACGTTGTAATATTATGTGTTTTTGAAGTTTAGCGAGTTCTAGAAACAAGTTTCAAAAAGCCGCGAAGTCTTAAAATCACACCTGTTTTTTTAAACAAGTAATTAGCAAGAGCCGCGTGCATCTTTGATTGGCGTTGTAAAATGTACAAACACTTTTAGTTCTGCTTGCTTTAATGCTAAATACAGTACATTCATAAATGTAGGTTAACCGTATACATTTTATAATATCTGTATTATACATATATTACACAAAAACTAAAAATGTGTGGCTTTTATAGGAAAATTGCAGTGGATATGACAATTCACTAAATTCCTATTCTAATGTTCAATAAGATCATTAGTAACCTAATTCCTTTTAAAACTTAAGAATTTTCCTAGGAATTTACGTTCTTTCCAGCACATATTCTACCTTGAAGTATATGTTTTATTAATAACAAATAAAAATAAATAAATGCCCAAGAAAAAATGTTGAATGAGTGGCTTATAAAGTCAGTGCTCTTCATAAATTATTCTTCATCAATGCACATTGCTCTCTTTTGTTTTACTTCTCTCTCCACGTATAGTAAAGTTTGCCATCACTGGGCATTCACCCTGCTATAATAACCCCCCCCCCCCAAAACACACACACACAGGCTGTGTAGTGTGTGGTGTGTGTGTGTGGTGTGTGTATGTGTGTGTACGGGAATGTTTGTGTTACACACGGACATATTTGGATATCAAAGTCTGTTTGTGTGTGTTTGTGTCAGGGCTCAGTTTTTGCTTTTGAACTCTCCTTCTTGTGTGGCCTCCCATGGATGCTCTATTGGGACTCTCTCTCTCTCTCATCATCTGTCTGATTGATGTCAAAGCGAAAAGAGACAGGGAGGAAAAAAGAGGGAGGGGGAAAGGAGAGGAGAAGGGAATGATTAGTGAGACGATGAAGAAGAAGAAAAAAAAGATCTCACTGTGGCTTGTGATTGTTTGTTTCATTCACTAAAAGGCTGCAGTCAGTGACTCTGTACCTTTGCCTGTGACCTCCTGGATGTGTGTTCGTAAGTGGTGGATGGAGAGGAGAGATTAGCAGAGAGAAGGAGGAGGGGGAGCTCAGTAAGGCGGGTGCCCAGTAACGAGATGCTTATGTAACCAGAATAAGGCGAGCCCTCGGCATCTCTCACACTGGAGCTCGGGTCAAGTGTCATTCATCTGATTGTTTACGTTGGCTCTTTTTTGTGTTAATGTGGAATTTCCTGTTTTTGGTTTTACCCCCATCTCTCAGCGAAACAGAAGAGGCAGAGGAGGAGGAGGGGGGTTTGTGTTGAAGTGGCCTCTTTTCCAAATATCGGGACCTGTTTGCCCTGACTGTTTTCTATCCCCACCTCCCGCCCCCAACCTCCACAACCTCATCCCGATTCCACCAGGCATGCATTTGTTGTCCCGTTTCCATTTGCGAAAGATGGCGATCAAAGAGCGTCCATAGTTTATTGTTCTTCTGTAATGGTTTGGAAACAGCCAAGTGCAGAGGCCTTTGATATCTGCGGGCACATAAATCAGGGCTGCCACACTGCCTGCCTTCCCAGCCTGCCCCCCAACCCCACCGGATCCCATCCGTGCCCCTCACCTCAGCCCCTGCTGCCCCCATCTTGTCTCCCGACCTCCTCTCCCTAACCTGAATGTGTGTCACCGTCAGCAGTAGCAACGCCAGTAGCCCAAACGGATCCAGCCTTTTCAGTCTAGTGAAAGGAGAATTTAATGTTTGTCTGAGAAGAGAGAAGCAGTCTGAGGTCCCCCACTGCATCCAGATAGCCTCCCTGTTAAACACACCGCATGCCATCAGCCATCGGGCCTTTGATCGGAAGAGCCCCACTACAGAGAGGAGGAGAGCAGGATCAGAGAGAACGAGGGGGAGGAAGAAAGGAGGAGGAGAGTGATATACAGGGTGAAAGAATACAGGATCCAGATGTGTAACAAGACGAGATGAGGAGGGTGTGAAAGTATGTGGCCTCTCTCGTGACTCTGGACCTTCTGTGTTTGTGTGTGCATATAGGTGTTAGGGCATGAGTGTGAATGCTGGTCAGTGAATATTGGCACTGCCGGACAGGTTTGACAGCGATGCACTCATACTAATAGCAGGCCGGGATAAAGTAAAGTGTCATGCTGAAGGATTTCATCTATAAAATCTTATAGCAGACACCACACGAGATATAAAAACTGAGTACACTGTGCAACACTTTCACACAATAGTGAAAACGTCTCCCAGAATGCAAGATGACGTCTTCACATGTCTTGTGTTATCTGACTAACAGTACAAAATCCAAAGATACACCATTCACAATGATATAAAACAGAGAAAGCAGCAACTTTTCCCAATTTTGAGCCTTTTCTTTGTTGTTTTGGCTTAAAAAATACCTATTAATACAACTAATCAATTATCAGAATAGTTACTCATTATTTATGTTGATTAAATAATAGACTTTGTTTAAGCTCATATCCAAAACTGGATCAAAACAAGATCCTTTTACTGAAACAAACAAAAACAATAGCAAAAGAAAATGTTCTCATCGGAATATAAAATCCATGACATAGATGTATATATTAACCTAAAAATGGTTCAACTTGACTTCTGTTCTGCCATTTGCAGTATTTTATGTATTAACACGTGTTACATGTGAGAGCTAGAGTTATTCCATGAGTGTTTGCAGCAGCAGTGTAATAATTAATTTTAATTTTAATGAGATGTTGAGTTTTCTTGGCAATCTCTCTAAGATTAGCTTACAGTGTTTTTAGTGGATGAAATTACAGAGGGAAAGGCTAAATATCCCACAAAGGTTATCTACTTGTCACCACCAGTTTACAGTTATCTGGGGAAGGGGCCAACTTCTCTTCCTCCATCATTTATCATGCCTGACGGGCTTCTCCTCGAAAACAGGCATAATGTGTTCACATGCTTGAATTTGACCGACCGCATAACTTCTTTATGGGACAATCACAGGCAGTCAGTGAAAAGTACGCCCTGTTCTAGAGGCCATAACTATAAATCACCAACCGTTTGGTCATTAATTCAGACATTTCTTCTCCTCTTTAGCCCTCCAACTGCAACCGGCTTGCTCTGAGCAGACCACAAACTGGCTCAGGTCAAATCTCAAGGTCCCGTCCAATCATATGTTCGGGCCAATTTAGCATATTCAGGATGATATAGACATGAGTGAATGGCAGACAAGGGTTCATTAGAGGGTTTGGATTTTGGTTTTGACCGGTGTCAGGCATGAAATAGATATGAGTCCTATTAGACATTAAACAGACACACGCACACTGGAGAATCAGACCAACCAAAAATCCATTTTCAGTGACCATATTCCAGACACAGTACATATATCTACAATTCCCCACCATTATAATGTCACCATTAATCACCATTAACCTCAGAGATCAACATTTCCTCCTGTTCTTCTCAGTAACTGTAAAACCTGAAAAGGTCATATTAAGTGGCGGCCGTAGTGGCGGCAGCACAGCAGGTTCAGACACACTCGCACCAGCCCAGGGGTCCCACGCCTCCCAGGCCCTCTCATTAAAGCTAAAAGAGGATCTCTCTGGCACAGGCCCCTCTTTGTCCACGGCCTGGATGCCATGACTGTTGTGGGAAAAAAAAAAAAGAATGGAATGAACGAAGGCTGGTTGGTCACTTGGCTGGTTAGTTGGATGCCTCAGGGGCTTTTTGGAATTGCTGACCAAGCTATGAAGTGGGAGATGGTTTCAAGGTTTCTTCTTGGAAACAGAGCACTAATTGTTAATCAATGAGCCATTATAAATTAGAGATCCTTGTTTTGTCATTTGCCCTAAAGCAGCCACTGGCTTTTGGAAGTATTCCAGTCATCTCTGTCACCTTTATTCTTTACATTATTAAAGGTGGTGTCCTCACATAGTCAGCACAGATCCGGCTTCAAGGCATTTCCTGTCAATATTTAATTTCATTTTTCTAATGATTCCACTAGATTAGTGTTTCGGATCCAGATGAACTCTTTATCTCACCTCTTAACTTATACTTACAGACTCATGGCCACCCGATTCACAGCAGTGGGGTCCAGTATGTCCCTGAGGCTTTGGAGCAGCAGAACCAGGTCCAGAGTCTTCTGCCTGAGCCCCACAGCCACCAGAGGAGGTGGTCTCACCCCCAGCACCGCTCGGTTGGTGTTCTTCCACAGCCTGAGCCTGAGGAGGAGACCAAACCCTTCATCCTGGATCTCAAAAACTTTCCAGACCTGGCCAACGCTGACATCAACTCGCAGAACCCCAATATACAGGTGAGGCGGGAGAGGGGAGACACACATTACTGTGTTTGTTGGGCATACAGTGTTTGAGCTTCTTAGACAGTCTTCAAGATACTGATAGGGACTGTATGTAAGCTCACAAAAACAAGCTGTTATAGCTCTAAAAAAAGTTGATTTGAATTTCTCTGCTGTGTCCATACAGTCGATGGTAAATTAGGGGTTAAACTAAAACCGTTCATTTAAGGAGAACTGGGGCATTTTGTCTTTAATGTGAAAAATGATTTATTTCTTTAATTTGTAACAAAATCAACAGCCTCTCAGTCTAATCTTAGAGACTTGCCTCTGTTTTTCTTTGCTACTATTTATTTAAAGCGTAATAAAGAAAAATGGGCTCTGTAATCTTAAGTGTTAGCCAGTAAGTCCTCATCATCTCCTCCTAAATTGACCCAAAAAGTTCAAAACGTTGTTCTGTTTAACTTATCTCATGGCAGTCGTCCTCTCCAACTCTGGTCAGTGTAATCAGGATGTGGTTAGAGGGACATAATGATGCTGGTCTATGTCTACATCTAGTACAGAGGCTGATGAAATTTCTGATGAGTTTTCATGTAGCATATAGACCAGATGTAGCACACTCCGACTGAAAGACTCTACACTAAGGATATGTTCAACTAAGACCAATGAAAGCATTTCCAATCATCATATTGCTTTCCTAACTGTGAAATGAATTTCAGAACAGTTAAAGTTTAAAAGTGAAAAGAAACTCTAGTTTCCCCTGCTGCCTGGTCTTCACATCAGCTGAAGTGGGCCCTTGGAAGTACTGTACCATCTAGGATGAGTCATATTGAGGTAATGAGAGGTAGTTATCCATAATAAATGCTCACATTCTCTCTTTAAGAGGATCGTCTGGTTGGCTGAATGCTCATGCTCACGTCTGGCTGGCTGACTTAGATCCGGGGAGCAGGTTCACATGCTGCAAAACTTCTCCGCACATTTGAGATAGATGATTTCTTGAGAAGAGCATGTATTAGAAGTACTTTACTTTATGATGACAGATTTAACACACAATGCAGCGCAGTTCCGGGTTGGTGTATGTGATTGTCTTCAAGTTGTCAATTTGGAGTCTGTTTGCTAG